>PGFW01057018.1:0-13427 GCA_003123925.1 Haematobia irritans | reverse complement strand
TGCAACCGAAGCGACTGTGTCTCGATTAAAAATTCTAATTCTCGAGTTAATTTTCGTAGGTCTTGGTCGGAAGTTCTCAGGTGAGATGAATGCAGAACACGATCTCCTTCCCGTAACGACATTGGCAAAAGGTTCTGATTGATTATAACGCGAAATCTTAAACTTCTTTCAGTAACTTTGCAACTATATACACAAAAAATATGAGTCGATGCTCGGGTTCTCAAAGATTTTCCTTTACTTAAAAATATGGTATTGATTTCGAAGCCAAGGAAGGCGGCGGCAAATACAAGTAAGGATAACTTTTAAAAGACACAATTCTCCTTAAATTTGGTTTTGTGTACTTGCTTCTAGGAAGCAAATTTTTTATATTTCGCTTTTTGCCAGCTTTTTTTCTCCATATCTATTCAAAGTCCTTAAAACGAGTTAAGAACATACATTTAGATGTTTCTAAATTAAACTAGACTTACAGTAGAAATATTGTATTTTTTAGTAAAAAAAACCGCGTCTTAAAATATAAAGTTGTTAAAATTCACTTATATTGTAATGAGTTTTGCCTTTGTAGTCAAGACTGCAGAGGCAAAGGGATCAAAAGACAATTTAAGACACTCATGAAATGACAGGATTTTCTGATTCAAAGTCAATGTTGACCTTAGCCCAAACATTTTTCTTTCATGTTATGATACCTTTTTTAATGTGAAATCTCTTAAATTATAAGGACATGCGACTTCTTGAAAAAGTTAGTCGACTTTTGGAAAGAAAAAACCTTTATATTAGAGAAATGCGTCTTCTATGCTAAGCAAAATTTGCATTCGTGTTTTAAAAGACATGAAATCTTTCGTCCTCAGACGACAATATATTTTTCAGGTGAGACGAATGTCAGAGAGAACGATATTCCTTGGAAACTGAAATTGCCCTTTCATCATTTATAAGATAATTCACTTATCAGAGCCCTTTTAATTTTTATCTTAACTAATAGCCGATTAAGAACCTACTTCGATTCGTTAATTGAACCCCAGTCCCATAGATCCCATTTGCGGATCAAGAACCCAATGTGCATGGTTCATCTCTTAGCCAAAGTCTGCAAAGTGGAAACTGATACCGAAAGACTCTGTGATTATTATGAAACCTGAAAACTCAATAATTCTAAATCCAGTCTAGGACGAATCTTCAGTGGAATGAACTGCTGATGTGAAATGTCAGTGACGAATGAAGCAGTCTAATACTGCTGACAGACCAAATCGACTGCAAGTAGAATTCTCACTAACTGAACTGCTTACTGAAGTCTCAGCGCTAATTGAACATGATGACGAAGTCTCAGTGTTGATATTCTTCTCCAGCAATCGAATATTTCAAAAGACGTATTTACTGAAGCAGTGATTGGTTGAAACATACCTGGCCATTTAGGAATGATGAAATCGGAATCGCAAATGCGATTTCCTTCACAGAAAAAAATTTTCACGAAAATTTTTCCAATCTACTTAATTCAGTTTTTAAAAAATATTCAAATTAAAAATGTAATTGATTAACACATCTGTTTTTTAATGAAACAAGAACTTAATAGTAAATAAATTTGTAATCACAATTTCAATTTTTTTGATTGATACTATTCACTGCATTGTGATAAAATTTACACATACATGAATAGAAAAAAATGAAACAATTTCAAAGAAGAAATTTCTCCAATTCAAAGCTTAATTGAGTTTAAAAAATATTCATTTAAAAATGTAATTGGCAGTTCAAAAATTTTTTTAATTAAAGAAAGATTAATAGTAAATCAGTAACTAATCTTTCGTTGAATTCCACGTTTAATTGATACTATCAATTCTCTAATTAAAATATAATTGGACAACTATTTGGCGATTGAAGACAAAAAATATTTTTATTTGTATATATTACTCAAAAATATATTCATTAATAATGCATTTGATTAACTAATTACGATTGTATTTTATTATTATTTTGAGACTAGCCATCAATCAGTTTTTTGCAAAATCAAAGTACCTGTCGGTCTAACTAATAACCTGTTGTATTGGGGTTTGGTGTATGAGCTCGCAAAACTGTCTCAGAAATATGAAATTTCACACTGGAAATCCTCAATAATTTTACGTTCCATGGTTTAGGTCGAAGTCTCAGTGAATGAATTAGTCTACGAGTTGATTAAAAAGTTAATTAGCTATCAATTAAGTTTTTTTACTTGAAAAAATTTAAAAGATATTCATATAATTAACTTAATGTTTCCCCATTTGATTGAAGCATCTGTATCAATATAATTTATTAGTAAAGTTTTCCTTCATCAACTTTATTTAAAAATGGAAAATATCTTTGGTGATTTTTTTTTCTGTGTATTTTAAATCCGGAAACACGGGAATTCAACTCTAGGCCGAAGTCTTCAGTAAATTTATACTATAGATATCAAAATCTCATTGTTTAAAGTAATCAAAGCGATACTATATACGAAAAAATAAGGCTTCTTCAAGAGCATATCATCCTTCTTTATTGCTAGATTTATATCATAACCGTAATTATTCAGGCTATATATGACTTAGTAATCTAATTATGTAACACCCTAACTATGACCTACTAAAATATGATATAAAGAAATTCCAGCTTATTTAGCTATAATATTTAACTTACACCATTTAATACACTTTGCATTAAGGTTTTCATTTAGTCTATTAATTAGTTTATAAATATTTTCTTTCACATAGTTCCTTGCCACACTGGCGGTTGCTCATAATTCATCCTCAGCAGATATGGCTAAGTGCGTAAGTTCTACGCATCATGCGTATACACCTTAGCTGCCTTGCTAACCAAAAAGCCAGACATTCTCCTTTATCACCTCGTATTCGGGATAAACACATATAAAACCACAAAATGTATTTGTAAAACAAGTGGTTCACTTGCTAATGGGTTTCTGCAGCAATAATGCCCTCTCAATCGATGAGCGTTCCTTCTTGATGATTTAGTGGCTGTGGAAAAATGTATATGTGTTAGCTGTTGGATTTAATATAGCTCTAGCGGCCTGCCTCTTATTTCATATTAGTGCCCATAAATTATTATATAGGTGCGTCTCTACTCTGTAAAAGAAAGGAAAAAAAAAACACAACAACAAACAAAGCAATGTGAATGTATAAAAAGGCCATCTTGTATGTAGGGAGATTTTGTTAATCGGAGGGGATATATATTAGAGAGAGAGAGCATTCCGCGCAAAAACGGCTGTACTGAAACATTCTATTTGCAAAATAGAAAACGAAAATTCATGAAAATGTTGTATACATTCAGTCCTCGTAGGTAATACAATAAAAATATCCATAAATGCCTGGAATGCCACAGATGTTTGCCCAACAATATGAACGTCAACGAATGGAACAATGAAAAAAAAACAGGCCAACATAATAATAACTGACGGACTTTACTGGTGATTGTTGCCATGATTTCGAAGTTTGACAAAATTTTTCTAGTAGAAATTAAAATATTCGACACATTTTCCTATAGAAACTAAAATTTAAACAAAAAATTTTCTATAGAGCAACGAAATTTTGAGAAATTTCTATAGAATAAAAATTTTGAAGAAAATTTTCTATAGGAAATAAAATTTTTGAACAAAATTTCTTTTAGAAAGTAAAAACATTGACAAATTTTCTAATAGAATTAAAACATTGAAACAAAATTTTCTATAGAAATAAAACAACATTGACAATAATTTCTATAGAAATTAAAATTTTAACAAAAATTTCTATAGAAATAAAATTTTGACAAATTTCTAGTAAGAAAATAAAATATGACAAAATTTCTGTAGAAATAAAATTTTGAACAATTTATATAGAAATAAAATTTGACAAAATTTTCTATAGAAATAAAATTTTTAAAAAATTATTCTATAGAAATAAATTTTGACAAAATCTTTACTAAAAATAAAATTTTGACAAAATTTTCTTAGAAAATAAAATTTTGACAAAATTTTCTAGTAGAAATAAATTTTGCAAAAATCTACCTATAGAAATAAATTTTGACAAAATTTTCCTGTAAGAAATAAAATTTTGACAAAATTTTCCTATGGAAATAAAATTTTAAACAAAATTTCTATGGAAATAAAATTTGACAAATTTTCTATAAGAAATAAAATCTTGACAAACTATTCTATAAATATAAAATTTTCGACAAATGTTCTATAAAAATTAAAATGTTGAACAAAATTTTCCCATAGAAATTAAAATTTTTTGACAAATTTTTATAAAATGACTTTTGACAAAAAATTTTCTATAGAAATACAAATTTGACAAAATTTTCTATACAAATAAAATTTTGACAAATTCTGTGATTTTTTATTTCATTGAAAATTATTTGGCGATGATCATAAATATGCTTATTTTGGTTTATATAAGGGAACAAGCAAAACATTTTGGAAGCTATAAAAAATTCTTATTAAAGTTTAATGTGCCTAACAGAAATAAATAATTTGCAAAAATGATACAACGAGAGTACTTCACAAAATTTCTATATAATAAATACATTTTCTCTATAAATAAAATTTTTTTTTGACAAAAAATTTCTATAGAGAATAACACTAACACAATTTCGTAGAAAATACAATTGCAAAAATTTTCCGTAGAGAAATAAACTTTTCTATAAAATATAATGTTACTAGGAATTGTTTCTAAATAGAAATTAATTTTCATGAAAAAATTCAATTACTAAAAAAATCTCCCTAAGAAATAAAATGTTGACAAAATATTCTGTAGAAAGTAAAATTTTGACAAAATTTTCTATGAAATAAAATTTTAATAAATTTTCTATGGAATAAAATTTTGACAAAAATTTTCTAATAGAAAATAAAATCTTGAAAAAAAAATATTCTAATAAATAAAATTTGGACAAAATGTTCTATTAAAAATAAAATTTTGACCAAAATTTCCATTAAGAAATAAAATTTTTGACATTTTTATAAAATAACATTTTTGACAAAATTTTCTGTAAGAATATAAATTTGACAAAAAATTTTCTATACAAATAAAATTTTGACAAAATCTGTGATTTTTTATTCAATAAAAAAATCTATTTGTGATGATCATACAATATTCTATCTTTTGTTTACTGTAAGGAATAGCAAAACATTTGAAGATATAAAAATTCTTAATTAAAGTTTAATGTGCCTAAAGCAGCATAATAAAAATATTGGCAAAATGATACAACGAGAGGTAACTCACAAAATTTTCATAGAAATAACAAACATTTTCTTATAAATAAAATTTTGACAAAAAATTTCTTATAGAGAAATAAACTTGAGCACAATTTCTGTAGAAATATAATTTGCAAAAATTTTCTAGAGAATAAACTTTTCTAATAGAAAATAATAATTTTACAAAATTTCTATAGAATTAAATTTTTCATTAAAAATTTCTAAAGAAATAAAATTTACAGAAAATTTTCTATAGAAATAAAATCTTGACATATTTTGTATAGAAATAAAATTTTAACAAAATTTTATAGAAATATAAATTTGAAAAATCCTATAAAATAGAAATTTGACTAAATGTTCTATCAGAAATCAAAAGTTGGCAAAAATTTTCCATAGAAATAAAAGTGACAAATTTTTCCCAAAAATATAAATTTTATAACATTTTTTATAGAAATTACATTTTTGAGCAAAATTTCTATTAGCAACAAAATAAAATTTTGAACAAAAATTTTCTATACAAATAAAATTTTGATAAATTCGGTGATTTTTTATTTTCTTGATTGAAAAGTTTTATAAGTTAAAATTATAATGGAAAATCAAGCTAATATTCGTGATTGAATTCAGAATTATTTTATGTTTTTAGTTTAGGCCACGTTTCCTTATAGAAAATTCCTAATGTATTTATAGAATTACAATTTATTTTTTTGGCTACTCATTCACTAGCATATTCATCCTAGCCCGCTGTTCGTTAAAGCAAAAATTGGGGTTTTTTGGACATTCAAACATTTCTGTTTTATTTTCTTCAATTTTCTTTTTGCGAAAAATGCCCCAAATATTTAATTGATTTTGCAAAAAAAAAAAACAAAACTTGTTTAATTCACCTAAAACATACCCAATAACAAAACTTAAGTTATTTCGTTTGCACAACTAACAACATGAACATAACATACATAACTAGACTCCTCCTTCTGATAAATGTGATGTTAGGATATGTATTCAAGGTTGCTCTGGCCCGTGTGCTATCTGATGCCTGATTCAATCTACCTGATGCTGATAGAAACCATGGCCCATGAAATCTTGTTGATGAAGACTGAATTGTATTCTTTTTTATAGACGACCGATGATGATGATTAATGTCTGTTTTTTGGTTTGGTAGGTTCCGTAGACGATGATGAATGAAAAAATTGTTTATTGACTTTCCAAAATATATGATGCGACCTGACTTTTGTTGATTCTCGTGTGGATAAGATAAAATGGAAAATAGTTCGTAGAGAGTGAAAGAGGTTGGAATGCATTTATACCAATATTAGATTTATAACAAATAAAATATCTATGGAATGTAATTGGAGAGATAACAAAAAACTTAAGAGCTCATATCTAGGGCACAAATATATTTGGTTAAAATACGAAATACGATTTTGCATAGTAATCGAAGACGCATATCTCCGATATATAACATTTTTCGCCCTGTCCAAGAGTCGATCAACTTTTCAATGAAGTTCATTTGGTCCTTATAGTGAGTGATTCGACTTAAAAATGGGTACTATATATGAAGAAAATTTAGTTTGAACTAAGGTGAACTTGACATGTTAATAATTCCGAGAAAAAACATAAAAATTTGCGTCCCAGAATAATCAATATTTTTTAGTGTAATATTGCAATGAAATAAAAAAGAAAAAACCAATGTCCTAAATTAAAGATTTACTACCTATCATTTTAGAACACGAATTGTATTACGAATATTTAAAATAAATTACGAGTTGGTAATGTTTCAAGAAAATTCTCCTTGTATCCTAAAAGTTCGGAACTCTTGTTCAGATAATCTTTTGGGAAAAAACCGCCGTATATCTAATGCCATGAATATATCCAAATGAATCTAGGAAATGTTATTGGTTTAAATATGGTGACGATTTCTTTTTATATTGTGTCCTTGCTAATTGTGTGACCTTAAGCCATAAGTTCATGTTTTTTTAGTGTAATAAAAAAGCGACAACGGAATACACACTACGATGGTTAGCGTTAGTGGCAGCGCCTGATTGATCGGCTCAGTCCATGTGATAACCACATTGGTGAAACTTCTCTCTTATCACTGAGTGCGTGCCGAATTCCATGTGATAAATCCACCGCCTGAAAAAACTTTTGGTGTCGGTCCGAAAAACAGGAATCGAACCCACTGACCTTGTGTATAAGGCGGGCATGCTCAACCATTGCACCCACGGTGGCCCAAACCCACACTACGACGATGATATACCTTTTGTGGATTTTAAATGTTTTACACGTTCTTACACGACAATTAAAATTCTTTGAAGAAATTGGAATTAAATAGAAAATTTTGTCAAATTTATTTCTATAGGAAATGTTGTCAATTTTTTATAGAAAATTTTTCAAAATATTAATTTCTATAGGATTTTTTTGCAAAAATTTTATTTCTATAGAAAAATTTTATTAAAATGTTATTCTTAGAAAAATTTTGTCAAATTGTTATTTCTATAGAAAAATTTTAATTCTAAAAAATGTTTGTCCAAATTTTCTATAGAAAATTTTGTCAAATTTTTTTTCTATGGAAAAAAGTGTCAATTTTTCTATAGAAAAATTTTCCAAAAATTTTATTCTATAAAAAATTTGTAAAAATTTCTTTGTATACCGAAAATGTTGTCAAAATTTTTTATTTCTATAGAAAAATTTCGTCAAAATTTTATTCTAAGAAAAGTCGTTCTGTCAACCTATTTTTATTTTCTAATAGAAATTTGCAAAATTTTATTTCTATAGAAAATTTTATTAAAATTTTATGTTTTTTAGAAATTTTATTTCTAATATGAAAATTTTGTCAAATTTTATTTCTATAGAAATTTGTCAAACAAATTTATTTCTATGAAAATTTTTATTAAAAATTTTATTTCTATATCAAAATTTTATTTCCATAGAAAATTTTGTCAAAATTTAATTCCATAAGAAAATTTTGTCAAAATTTATTCTATAGAAGATTTTGTTCATTTTTCTATAGAAAATTTTCCAAAATTTATTTGCTATAAAAAATTGTTAAAAATTTTTCCCTTTGTATATGAAAATGTTTGTCAAAAGATTTTATTTCTATACGAAAATTTCGGTCAAAATTTTACATTCTATAGAAAATTTTGTCGAACATTTTATTTCTATAGAAAAGTTTATGCAAAATTTTATTTCTATAAAAATTTTAAAATTAAATTTTATTTTTTTAGAAAATTTTATTCTATAATGAAATTTGTCAAAATTTTATTTCTATAAGAAAATTTTTGTCAAAATTTTATTTCTATAGAAAATTTGTCAAAATTTTTATTTCTAATAGAAAATTTTATTAAATTTTTATTCTAACCGAAAATTTTATTTCGCAATAGAGAAAATTTTGTCAAAATTTTATTTCCATAGAAAATTTTGTCAAAAATTTATTCTATGAAAATTTTGTCAATTTTTTTCTATTAGAAAATTTTTTCCAATCTCAAAATTTTATTTCTATAAAAAATATTTGTAAAAATTTTCTTTGTATAAAAATTTGTCAAAATTTTATTTCTATAGAAAATTTCGTCAAAGTTTTATTTCTATAGAAAATTTTGTCAAAATTTTATTTCTATAGAAAATTTTGTCAAAATTTTATTTCTATAGAAAATTTTGTCAAAATTTTAATTTCTATAGAAAATTTGGTCAACATTCTTTCTATAGAAAATATTGTCAAATTTATTTCTAGTAGAAATTTTTGTCAAAATTTTATTTCTATAAGAAAATTTTTTTGTCATAAATTTTATTTCTATAGAAAAATGTTGTCAAAATTTTTTTTTCTATAGAAAATTTTGTCAAAACTTTATTATATAGAAAACCTTGTCAAAATATTAATTTCTATAGAAAATTTTGTGAAAAATTTTATTCTTTATAAAATTTTAACATTTTATTTCTAAAAAAAAATTGTCAAATTTTTTTTTTTGTTAGAAATTGTCAAACATTTTATTTCTCATAGAAAATTTTATTTCTTATAAGTGATTATTTTTCTAATAAGGAATTTTCTTTTTTTAAAATTGATGGTTCCCTCTTAAGTTAGAGAGGTATATTTTGCAAGATCCAAAACATTTCAAGAAATTCTAGTCTACCAAATACCAAAAATAAAAATCTACCATTTGTGTACAATACATACCCAGTCAAAGTCCCCAAATCTAATGAAAAACAAAAAAATACCATGTTTGCACACAATAGCAATAATAATGAATAATAAACAAACAAAAAAAAAAACAACATAATTTTTTGAACAACACCAACAATAACAAAACACAATTATTCTTCTTTTTTCAATTTGGAGGGAGTGAATCTCATATTACGGCTTTACAAAAAACTGAATTTTATTTGTTTCCATAAACCAATTATTCCGCGTTGTTGAATTTTATTGCCACTACCATAAAATGCAACACGTCAGAACACAAAGTCAATTGCGAAACGAAAAATGTCGAATAAAAGTAAATATACACAAAAAAGATATGTTGTCAGAATAATCATGGCAATATCCATAGATGAAATTGTTGAGCTCTGTTTATTTAAATACTATGGGATGTCGCGCGGCTGCATAATTAGCATTGTCTAACCAAAGAAAGAACCGAAAACATTTTTGACAAAGAATTTTACATCTCAGTGAAATTTTAATAGTTCTAAATATCCCAGTCTGTAGAATTTCGTTTTAAGGATTTTTTTTTTGGTTTTTGACTAAAAAGGAAATTCCTTATATGACATTAAAAATAACATCGAACTTCGCCATCATCCTTGGATATTGGTAAATGATCCATTTAATTGTTTTTCCACACTTTTCTCCTCCCATACACATAGAACGAATATGTCAAATACGAATGCGAATTTTGCTTAGCATAGAAGACGCTATTTTAAAGTTTTTTCCTTGCACAAAATTCAACAAACCTCTCAACGAAGTCGTTTTGTCCTTATTGTTAAGTCGGCTTAAAACTGAGTATCTTTACATGAAAGAAACTTTTGTTTGAGTAAGGTCAACTTGACTTTAATAATTCTGTGTACACTTGTACACAGAAGAAATATCAAAAAAGTTTGTCCAACTAAAATTTTAATTGAACAAAAACAAGTAAGGAAAAGTCCAAAGTCGGCGGGGCGCCGACTAATATTATACCCTGCACCACTTTTAGATCCTAAATTTTCGATAACCAGATAAATCACCATCAGTCAAAATGTGTGGGGGCTATAACATAATCAAGGTTTGTCCCAAATACATAACATTAAATTATCACACGAGTCTGCAACAGATTTGATGGACTTCTACAGAAATCTATAGACTCAATATTTAAGTCGGCTAATGCACTAGGGTGGAACACAAATGTAGTAAAAAATATGGAAACGTTTAAATCTGAAGCAATTTTAAGGAAACTTCGAAAAAAGTTTATTTTATGATTTATCGCTCGATATATATAGTATTAGAAGTAGGAAATTATAGTGCATTTTACAAGCTTTTTCCGACTAAGCAGTGCCGAATTTTTACAGAAAATATTGGTATTTGGGCCATTTTTTGTCGAAATCAAAAAAAACATATATAATGGGGAGCTAATATCTAAATCTGAACGATTTCAACCAACATTTGGCACAACATAGCAAACAATACTAATTCTTACTCCCTTGGCACATTCACTAAATCGGAGTTCAAAAATTGGGCCTCTGTCGGGTCCATATGAGTGTTATACGGGCGAAGCTATTAGGGAGCTATACTAAATCTGAACCATTTGCAACCAAATTTGGGCACGCATAGCAACATGCTAATCTACTCCCTGTGCAAAATTTCAACAAAACGAGTTAAAATTTGCCTCTGTGTCATATGAGTGTAAATCGGCGAAAAGCTATATATGGAGATATATCTAAATCTGAACCGATTTCAACCAATTTGGCACCATAGCTACAATGCTAATTCTATCTCCCTGTGCAAAATTTCAACTAAATCGAGCAAACATTCATTGTGTGCCTCTGTGTCATAATGAGTGTAAATCGGGTTAAGCTATATATGGAAGCTTATATCTAAATCTGAAACAGATTTCAACCAAATTTGGAGGCATAGCTACAATGCTAATTCTACTCCCTGCTGCAAAATTCAACCAATTGGGGTAAAACTCAGGCTTCTAAGGAAACCGTATAGTGCCATATCGGGCGAAAGATATATATGGGAGCTATATCTAAATCAGAACCGGATTTCAATTAAAATTTGGCAACACTTTGAAATATAGTACTAATTGTTCTTCTTGTGAAAAATTTTAAGCAAATTAGGGTAAAACTCTGGCTTCTAGGGCCATATAAGTCCATATCGGGCGAAAATATATATCTGGGAGCTATATCTAAATCTGAACCGATTTCTTCCAAAATCAATAGGGATCTATTCTGAGTCCAAAACACAAACTTGCCAAATTTGAAGCGATTGGACTAAACCGACCTAGACCTTTGATCTAACAAACAATGTGTTCACGGACAGACGGACATGGCTATAATCGACTCAGGACCGCACTGTGCAATTTGCCAAAACGACACCATTGTCTATCCGTCTCCTTCTGTGTTGCAAAACATATGCACCTGAAACTTATAATACCCTGTTCCACAAAGTGTGGAGCAGGGTATAAACAAATATTCCATGGACATTGAATTTAATTAAACAATTGTTTAAACTACAACAAAAGTCCAATCACAAAAATTAAGTATTCCAATAATTTTTAATTGGACCAAATGAGCACTTCTGTTATGAAGAAATTTTTTAACAAAAAAATTAAATTGTTCAATAACTTTCGTGAATTGAATTTAAATAAATTTTTCCATTCAATTAAATTTTAATTTAAAATTAAAATTATACAAAACAAAGTATATACGACGTAAATTCGGCCAGGCCGAATATTATGTACCCTGCACACATGGCATTGCGTAAAACTTCATAGCGAAAGACTGTCCAATCCACAACCGAAAATACTGGCGTTGTTGGAACACTAACCGATTGTCAGGGTAATGCCTAAAACTTCTTAACATCGTCTTGCGTAGAAGGTGTAAGTGAGTGCCATTTACGGGGTATATAATTAAACAAGAAGTAATATACACTTGTTAGACAAAAATGTTTTTCAAATATGTTCCGATTAAACAAAATGTGTTTCGTGCACAACGTTTTGAAACACAAATATTAGTCAGAACATCGTAATTTTCCCTAAAACTAGCACTAAAATGTTTGGGACAATTCTATGTAATATTTTAGAATAGTTATTATGTTTTGGGCATAAATGTTTCATAAAAATCAATGTGTGGAATGCAAACATATATAAATTTAACAAAATTTTGACTAAACCAACATATGTTTGTGATATTCTTATTCAAGCGAACAGAGATAGAAGTATAGAGAAAGAAAATAGAGATGGAAACCGTGAGAGTGAACGAAAGATATCAACATAAACCAGAAAAGAATCAAAAGATATAGAACAATATTCTGTGTAACGCGCTTGTATAGTTGTTGTCGGAAAAACGTTTATGATCAGGCA
Source organism: Haematobia irritans (assembly GCA_003123925.1). Classification (NCBI taxonomy): domain Eukaryota; kingdom Metazoa; phylum Arthropoda; class Insecta; order Diptera; family Muscidae; genus Haematobia; species Haematobia irritans. The sequence continues at coordinate 713 of PGFW01057018.1, read as the reverse complement.
AAAATTTTGATATGCTTTTAAGTCTAAATATTATTTAATTTGGAATAGAGAACTGGACATTTCGAACCAAGAGAAATAGACATTTGAAAAAAGCCTGTGTTTTCGCCTTGAGAGCACCATTTTACTGTATTGTGACAATTGTTTTTGTTTATCATTTGGCACTATGGGCACAAATTTTTTCGTTAAAAAGAAAAAAAGTGGTCTTCATTAAAAATAACAAAAGGGCAACTATACTCTTTCTAGAGTCTGGACACGTAAAAATAAAATACGGAGGAAATAGTGAAAAATTAAGTGGCGGAAAGATTAAAATGCTATGAATACAAACTAATTAAAAATTGTTTGATTAACTGCTGGTGTAATTTATAATTTTAGACTATTCATTAATCATTTTTGCAAATTTCAGATATTTTTAGACGAAAATATGAGCTCTTATAGGGTATTTTATATTTATCGCAGCCTTATCTTACTCTACCCTAATTAAAACCTACATGGATTGGATTAATTGAACTCCAGATAGTATACTCATTGCTTGAAGTGAAGACTGAAGTTTCAGTGTTTGAATTGACAACTGGTGTTTGAGTATTTCTAGATCAAAGTCTTACTCAGTGAACTACAGAGCGGATTCTCAGTAACTGAATGGCATAAAGTAATCTCAGTGCTTATATTCGAAATCCAAAATGTCGGTAATTCAACTATGGACCGATGTCTCAACT
>PGFW01057008.1:0-11307 GCA_003123925.1 Haematobia irritans | reverse complement strand
AAAAGAATTATAAAAGTATTTTATAATCAGCACCAGTAAATACTCTAGCATTACCAGCACTTAAAATAGTAATACTTAGAGATTTACCGGCAATTCAAAAGTAATCAGCTACCTGTGTAGGTAAGAGATTATTCCTTTTACCAGTAATTAATATTATACTACTATCAGAAGTAAATAATAAACAAAAATACTTGAAATACTTGAAATAATGAATTAATGAATTCAATATTCATTTGTAGCCTCAAATCTTGCCGAGACGCGTTTTTTCTGGAATGATGTTTTTATACCCTATACCACATAGTGGTATAATAACTTTGATCTGACAAAAATCGCTGGATTCCGGTCGCATTTATTATACAATTTGGTGTACGGTATTCTTCTTCGGCAAAAGGACGAACGCTATTGACTTTGCCTGCATATACAGTGAGGAGCAAAACCGAGCGCATGTTGAACACTTAGGAGTATGCTTTATTTGCCTAATAAAAACCGCCTATTGAGTCCAATTGCTATAAAATGTATTTCATTTATACTTTTTTCCTGATAAACAAAACTATACATTCAAATAAATTATATACCTATACTAATGCATTTATTAGCATCTTATTAATAATAAAATAAATAAAGTTAAAACAGTTAGTATACGGCCGTAGTTCGGCCAGGCCGGAATCTTAATGTACCCTCACAATAGACTGCGAGAAACTTCTACGAAAGAGCGTCATTCACAACGACATTACTTGGTTGTGTTATTTTAAAACTCTTAAGCATCGTTTTCTAACTTGTGAGTAGTCTATACGTGGTATATATAAGAACAAAAAAGTTAATATATAGTAGTCTAACAAAAAAATTACGAATGTATGGCTTTTGCCAACGGTACGTCAGAGAAGCCAGAATTGAAAATGCGGAGTCCGGCTATATGGGGGGCATAAAATTATGACACTGTATAGACAATTTTTTGTATGATTGGGACGATCTATCTGAGGGCTATATAATCATATAACTAATAAGGATCGATATGGACTTTAGTTAAGGCCATGGTGTAAACGGCCCATATTCTAGCGACAAAGTACGCATTTAATGACTCGTATGAAATTGCTCCTCCAAGAGGCCCAAAAACAAATCTCGGATCGGCGTTTAATGGGGGCCTATATATTGATTATGGACACACTATGGCCACTTTTTGGCAATGGTTGTAAATATCATCATACACACCACAGTACCAAAATTATCAACCGAAATCGGATGAATTTTTGCTCTTCCAAGGGGTTCCGGAGGTCAAATCTGGGGATCGATTTTATATGGGGGCTATATATAGATTATTGCACTGATATGAACGGAATTCCGGCATGGTTGGTGGATACCATATACTAACATCACTACGCAAATTTTCAACCGGTTTTATACGGGGGCTTTTATCACAGAATGGACTGAATAGTCTAAGTGGCCTGATCTTTAATCGGCTGCTACTTTAACCCTTGCAATGGGGGCTGGTATAATATTTATAGGATGTGGCCAATTTTTGCAATGGTTGTTTTAGAATATCATACGCTGCACATGTACCATAATTTCAACGCGGATCGGATGAAATTTGCTTCTGCTTAGAGGCTCCGCAAGCGCAAATTCTGAGGATCGGTTTATATTGGGGCTATAATATAATTATAGACGCCGATGTGGACTACAATTTTTGCATGGTTATTAGAGAACATATACCAACACCAACGTACCAAAATCTCAGCCGGATCGGATGAAATTTGCTTCTCTTAGAGGCTCCGAAAGCCAAATCGGGGGATCGGTTTATATGGAAATTTGCTTCTTTTAGAGGCTCGGCTTAAGGCCAAATTTGGGGGTCCTTTTAATATGGGGCTAAGCGTAAAATTGGACCGATTATGGCCACTTTGGCAATACCATTCCGACATACTTCAATAAGCAACTACTTGTGCCTAAGTTTACGGTCGATAGCTTGTTTCGTTCGAAAAGTTAGCGTAATTTCAACAGACGACGGACGCGGACTGACTATGCTCAGATCGACTCAGAATTTCAACCACGACATCAGAATATATAATACTTTATGGGGTCTTAGAGCAATATTTCGATGTGTTAGACGGATATGAACAAAGTTTAACATCGCCTCCATCCTATGGTGGAGGGTATAATAAAACAAGTTAATAACGGCCGTAATTTCCGAGCCAAGCGAAGCTTAATGATTACCCTCCACCATGGAATTGCGTAGACACTTCTACTGAGACTGTCATCCGGCACAATCGAATTAACTTGGGTTGCGGTAACACTTGCCGATGCAAGGTAATCTTAAAACTTCTAACACCTTAAAATAATATACCATAACAATAGTCCACGACGTGGTATATATTAAAACTAAAGGGCCGCTAAATACGTATTAATTAAGTTTAATAGTTTCTAATAGAAATAAAATATTTGAGCAACAGTTTTCATATGAAGTAAATTTTGGAAAAAATTTTCTATGATAAATTTGGAAAAAAATTTCTAATAGAAATAAAATTTTGGAAAAAATTTTTATAAAAAAAATAAAAATTTTTGGAGTAAAAATTTCTATAGAAATTATTTTGGAAAAAATTTTTATAGAAATAAAATTTTGCAAGCAAAATTTCTATAGAAATAACATTTTGACAATGTTTGCCTATAAAAATAAAAATTTTGGTAGTTATTATTTGGCTCGCGTGCAACCATGATTATGAACCGATATGGACCAATTTTTGGTGTGATTGGGGATCGGCTTAATATATAATTATGGACGCTATATGGAACCAATTCTTGCATGGTTGCTAGGCCCACTATACTAACACCGTAGCCAATTTCCCGGATCGGATGAATTTTTGCGACTCCTCTAAGAGGCTCCGAGGTCAAATCTGGGGATCGGCTTATATGGGGGCTATTATAATAATATGGACGAGATATGGACCATTTTGACATGGTTGTTAGAGACAATATACTAACAACACGTACCCAATTTCAATCGGACATCGGATGGAAATTTGCTTCTCTGCCTATAGAGGTTCCGCAGCCAAATCTGAAAAGATCGGTTTATATGGGTGCTAATATATAATTGATCAGACCGATGTGGACCAAATTTTTGCATGGTTGTTAGAGACGCATAATACCAACACCATGTTATCAAATTTCAGCGGAATCGGATAAAATTTGTTTCTCTTAGAGGCCGTCGCGAAAGCAATCGGGGGATCGGTTTATATGGGGCATATATCCAATTATAGGACCGATGCGCGCGCAATTTTTTGCTGGTTTTGTTAGAACCATATACCAAACACCATGTACCCAAATTTCAGCTGGATCGCGATAAAATTTGTTTCTCTAGAGGCTCGCGTTTTAAAGCCAAATCTTGGGGATCGGTTTATAATGGGGCTAATATATTAATTAATGGTTTAGCTCGGATGTTGACCAATTAGAGACATATACTAAACACCATGTATGCCAAAATTCAGGCCGGATGCGGATGAAATTTGCTTCTGTGCTTAGAGGGTTCTGCAAGCAAATGTTTGGAGGTCCTTTTATTATGGGGGCTATACGTAAAATGGACAGATATGGCCCCAATTTGCTCCATCCGACCGTACATCAATAACAAGTACTTGTGCCAAGTTTTCAAAGTCGATAGCTTGTTTCGTTCGAAGTTAGCGTGATTTTCAAGAGACGGAGCATGGGCTCAGATCGACTCAGCAATTTCACCACGACCCGAATATAATATCACTTTAGGGGTCTTAGCAGCATATTTTGATGTTGTTATAAACGGTGACAGTTAATTATACCCATCCTATGGTGAGGGTAAAAAAATGCAGATTAATATATACAGCTCATAGATTTTTCTTATTTATCGCACTGCACTCGAATCTCCATTTTTGGGCTAAACTAAGAGCTTAGTTTAATATTTGATCCATTTCACAAGAGACTATGTATCCTCGGATTATTTATTTCTCTTGCAATTTTAGATAAGTCGCTATCGTCACGATATGCTATGCCAAAACCAAAAACAAATTTGCAATGCATCTATCGACAGCGGTATAGTTTGTTATTGTGAGATGGGTAATCCCTTTGGCCAAACCATGGTAAAATGGAGGATATGCTAACTTAGCATTTATGATTATTCCTTCACGGAATGTACATTCACGTTATGGAAAGTTATAACATTTTTGTTTAAAGCCCCCCCAGCTTCTTAAATGAAAAAAGTACTATCTATGGCTTTTTCAAATAGCACGCATACATTAAACTATCGAGGACATCTTCGAACAGTGCGTACCATGTGTACGTATACATTATTCTGGCCATAGACATGAAATTGCAATTACCCTGACATAGTCGTTTGCTTTTAGTGAAATGTAAGAAGCGTGAGAGAGAGAGGGAAACGTAGAAAGGTTTCAAAAAACATTGAAGCATTTCAATTGAAGTGGCAACCACCCTGTTTCATTATTTTTCGACATCAATGACGCGTGATGTGAAGTGGAAATTATGTTGGAATTACACGTTCGTGGCTGTGGGCATTAACACCATTGGATGGTGCAATTATTTATACGAATAATGGTAGGGCCTGAGGGCAAAGGCTGCGTGGAGCGGGACATATCTTTGTCGAGCGGCAATGGAGTTATGGCGAGAGTTGTCGATTTATATTTCGTCAACGGCTAGTGTTGCAATCTGGCCAAATGACAGAGCTCGCCGTAAAGCTTGAATATTTTGAGGTTGTAACGTACTCAGAACGGTTTTGACATAACGAGCGGTTATTTTGTGTTATTTACAGCAGCTTAAGAAGAGTCATCTCGCCGAAAACATTTGAATTAAATCGTAAACATTTTTTTGTGGCGAATTTTGTTTTTACTAACTTTCGACAATTGAATTAACTCAAACAGCAGTAGGCATCGATGAAAGTAATTCAATTTTCGGCAATGAAGCTTGGTCAGCTTCCAGTGTTTTACGATGGTAATGGAGAATTCAACCGAGGTCGTAGTTCAACTCGCAAGACAAATTTCACGAAGGACGTTCCAGATCAGTTGTTGTTTCCGGAAACCTGTTCCGCCCAACGATATTGCAGCGATTGACCTCTCGTGAGAATGAGACAACCGTTACACAAAAAAAATTTATGATTCATATCAGCGAAAGTTAATTTGATCCAATTAATTTTTAATTGAAATGTTGAAGTGGTGGCGGAGGGGGACCTCCCCTTTGTTCGACTTAATTTTAAAGTACAGTGAAAAAACTAAATTTGCTCTAATTATGCTTGAGATTTAGCAGAGAACATGCGGTGAGGTTATGGAATTAATATGGGTACGCTGATGGTTTTCATATGTGGACGGGGATGGGGACCTCCCCCCATTGCCCTAGCTTTTTTAAGTTGGAAGCAAATTATGGCGATTTGGCTTGAAGATTTTCAATTGAATGTTGGGGTTGGCAATCTTAGACAAAAATCCGCTACATTATTTTTGCGATATTTATGTCGGGGAGGGGGACCACCAACTTTGCCCGACTTTTTTTTAATGTACAGTGAAAACTAAAACTAAACACCCGAATGAAATTTTTACGGAAAAATTAGTGAGATTATGAATATTTATATCAAAGGTTCCTAATTTTTTAATAAAAATAAAAGGACTCATAGGGAGATATCCGCTTGCTCATTTAAGTACATACAGAGAAACAATTTAAACTTTACCGAGAGTTACTTTGAATATTTACAGTAGGACTGGGGAACGGTTAGCAATTATTTAATAGTTGAATACCTGATTTTAGTGATACTTTGGACGGAAGAGCAGGGCCGACCCTTTAGGCTTATAATTTGCTTTTGACATTTTCATGGGACGTTTACAAAAGATACGCTACATCACTTTTTTTCGAAAAAACAAAATTCTTGAAGTTTTCTGAAATTTACAAAAGCAGTTGGTAGGAAGGTTATGAACCGAAGGAAAGTTTCGCAAAGAATTTTCAGGGAAGGTTAGGGGTGGCTATTGCCACTACGGTGTTTGTCGAATATTGTTATCGGGGAAAGTGACGTACCTTTAAAACATATGAGCAAAATTTAAAACATCGCCGATCTACTTGAAATTTTACAGGGAACGTGGGAGGAGGTGTATTAAAATTTATAGCATGATTTTTAAATTAGTTAATAATGATTTTTCGATATCTGGTTTGGGAAGGGGAAAATTGAAAATAAACTTTGGTCGATTTACTTTCGATAGAATTTATAGGGACGCATTGAGTAGTTGCGAATTTAATATAGGGTAGCGTGGGATAGTCCATATGCAGGTCGGAGTGGGAGCGAAGGTGGGAGGAGGGTTCGCTTTTGTCCGTTCTTTTTTTTTTTTTCTTAAATTGAAAGTAGAGGGTTTGTCCGTAAATGGGAAATCGTAACATAATTTTAAAGATTTTTGCACAGACTTCTTTTTTTAGTAACGAACTTAAATTTACATGAATTGGCCAGCCAACCGTAGAGGGTGCATCAATTTTCCAACATTTCGCAAGATGTTAATTGTGGTAAAAATGTTTACTACTTTTGCCTTTTTTCCGATTTTAATTGGATGGGAAAAACAGTAATTCTTTGTATGTTTATTATAATATAGTGCTTAATTTTTCAGATATGTTGAGGAGAAAGGATACGCTTTCGCTTGACAAACCGCCACTTAAAATTCAAGCAAGAAATATAGAAGATTGTCCCAACTACTTGAATACAGAACATTATTAAAAAAATTTGGAGAAGGGTACACCCTCTCCCGCCGTATTTGTACCTATAAACGAAAAATATCAAGTAGTCCGATTTGTTTAAAAAGAATTGAAATACTTTTGAATTGTGTTTTTTCAGCACGCAGGATATAGTGGACTAAGTTAAATGCCAAAAATGTTCGCTCCAATATACGGCTTCGAAGGCGGCAGCGGAAAGCGGGCCGGGTTACGCTAGTTTCCTCATATAAAATAACAATTTTGACAAAACTTTCTATACAAATAAATTTTCAGCTAATTTTCTGTAGAAAACAAATTTGTAACATCATTTTCTATAGAAATAAAATTTTGACAAAATTTCTATAGAAATAGAATTTTTGACAAAATTTTCTATAGAAATAGAATTTTTACAAAATTTTTCTATAAATACAAAATTTGGACAAATTTTTTCTATAGGAATAAAATTTTGAACAAAATTTTTCTGTAGAAATAAAATGTTTGAGAATTTTTTTTGGTATAGAAATAAAATTTTGACAAAAATTTTCCCATAAAAATAAAATTTTAACAAATTTTTTCTATAGATTTATAAAGTTTTGACGAATATTTTTCTATAAAAGATAAAAATTTTAACAAAATATTCTATATGAAAATAAAATTTTGAAAATATTTTCTATAGAAAATAGAATTTGACAAAATTTTCTGTAGAAACAAAAATTTTAGAACATTTTTCTATCGGAATAAAATTTTTGACAATATTTTCCTATAGAAATAAAATTTTGACAAAATTTTCTATAGAAATAAAATATTAACAAAATTTTTATATAGAAATTAACAACGATTTTCTATAGGTATATACATTTTGACAAATTGTTTTCCTGGTAGAGGTAAAAATTTTTGACAAATTTGCCTATAAAATAAAAAATGTTGATCAAATTTTTTGCCTATAAAATAAAAAATGTTAACAAAATTTTCTATAGAAATAAAATTTTGACAATATTTTCTATAGAAATAGAATTTTTGAGCTAAAATTTTCTCATAGAAATAGAATTTTGACAAAAATTTTTCTCTAGAATTAAAATTTTTGAAGCAAAGACTTTCTATAGAAATTAAATTTTGACAAAATTTTCTATAGAAATAAAATTTCAACAAAATTTTCTATAGAAATAAAATTTTAACAAAATTTTCTAATAGAAATAAAAATTTTGACAAATGATGATTCCTAAGAAATAGAAATTTTTGACAAAATTTTCTATAGAAAATAAAATTTTGACAAAATTGTCTGTAGAAACAAAATTTTAACAAATTTTCTATAGAAATAAAATCTTTACAAAATTTTCGATAGAAATAAAATTTTGACAAAATTGTATAGTAAAAAGCAAGATTTTGAAAAATTTTCTATAGAAAATAAAATCTTTGACGAAATCTTCTATAGAAATATCAAATTTTGACAAAAATTGTCCATAGAAATAAAATTTTTGACACAATTTTCTATATAAAATAAAAATTTTGACGGGGCAATTTTCTATAGAAATAAAATTTTGAGCAAATTTTCTCATAGGAATAAAATTTTGATAAAATTTTTGGCTATAGAAATAAAATTTATGACAAAATTGGTCTATATGAATAAAATTTTGACAAATTGTCTATAAAAATAAAAATTTGAACAAAATTTTGCTATTTATGAAATAGAATTTTGACAAAATTTTTTTAGAGAAAATAAATTTTCAGCAAAATTTTTCTATAGAAATAAAAACTTTGACAAACATTTTTGCCATAGAAATAAATTTTGACAAAATTTGGCTATAAAACAAGAAGATTTTGACAAAATTTTCGTGCAAGAAAAAAACAATTTTTTGACAAAATGTCTATAAAAATAAAATTGACAAAATTTTCTAATAGAAATAGAATTTTGACAAATTTTCGTAGAGAAATAAAATGTTTACAAAAATTTTCTAATAGAAATAAATTTTTACAAAAATTTCTATAGAAATAAAATTTTGACACAATTTTTCTATAAGAAAATAAAATGTTGACAAAAGTTTTCTATGAAATAAAATTTTGACAAAATTGTCTATAGAAATAAAATTTTGACAAAATTTTCTACAAAAAGAAAATTTGACAAAATCTTCATAGAAATAAAAAATTTCACGAAACATTTTCTATTAGAAATAAAAATGTGACAACATTTCTATAGAAATAAAATTTTGAACAAAATTTGTCTATAGAAATAAATTTTGACAAAATTGGCTATAGAAAAAAAATTTGACTAAATTTTTTTATATAAATAAAAATACTGAAAATTTTTTATAGAAATAAAATTTTGGCAAAAATTTTCTATAGGAAATAAAATTTTTAGCAACTTTTTCTATAGAAATAAAATTTTGACACTATTTTAAAAATGAGAAATAAAATTGACAAATTTAAATTTTAGTGTTAATCATGATTAAATAAAAAATCCAACTTTCCTTGAATGGTTGCAAGCTAAAATCGCTTATAACATTTAAAATTCGGACACATACAACAATTTTTCGAGATATTTTATACACGCAAAAAAACTGTCGTGTTAGTAGGAAGATATTCAAAAATATAATAATAAATATCTTCTAAAATAAAATAATTAAATGTTTCTTTTAGAAGAAAAAATTAATGTTTTTGCATACTAACGCACAAAAAATTTTGAATTAAAAAAAATTTAAATTAATTATTTTTTTACATTTGATAGAATTGGCAACCGTGGTTAGAAGGCATATACTAACAACTGTACCCCTTATATAAGCATATTGTTGAACGAATGTACGTAATTATTAGAGAAGGCATACACTGAGAATAAGGTACGGCGGAAATTATAAGCAAGATCCGGATTAAAGTTTCTCCTCCAGGAGACTGAAGAAATGCAAAATCTGCGGTTAAATCTGTGCATTATAGACATTTCTACTAAAATTTCTGCCGCTTGGATGAAATTTGCACTTCCAGTAGTCTATAGAATTAACTATTGGTTGCAGGCAGTTAACAAATGCTGTTGCGTTGTTATTGAAGGTTTGTAGCGTGATTACAAACAGATAGATGACGGATTATGTTAGGATATCGTTTTTATATAAGTCAGACATCGATATTTCGATTTGTTACACATGGAAAATGACAATACTTATTAATACCCCCATACCATTTAGTTGGGTGGTAATAACCCAATGAATTGGCTTTGAAAATTTAATTCACGTAGTTTTTGACACCATTATCCATAACCCATTGTGCAACTGAGGCCTTTAACTATGATAAGAAAAACGGCGTCATAGCTGATGACCAATGCTATTTGCAATATGAGGCTTCTACCTGTTTCAATGTTAGCCCTAGTTGACTGTGAAGCTATCCTGTGATATGGATAATTATCAGATATAGGTCTCTTTTTATATGCTAACTTCTGACAATTGCTATCAATGTCAATGGACTGGCTGCGATACTTTGTTTTGCCTGCCACTTACTAGTTTGGCTGGCTATTTTTCAAACAGCAAGCCTACCAATAGCATGCCTTGATATTGCTGAATTGCGGCTAAATTAAATAAGAGAAAGAAACCAGGCAAACCTACCGGCCTACACTAGAACTCATTAGCAATTCTATATTAATTAGCACTGGAATGAATGGACTGAATGGCAAAAACATCAAACCAGAATGGCAGACAGCGGACATATAACAGTTATGAAAAATTCTATGAAAACATCAAGGAACCTTCTGGTGAATGGGGATCTTGTGCTTAGGCTTGAAATGATGTGGTGCGAAAAAAAGAAAAACAGCGGATCAACTAGTGTGGCCACTGTAAACCAAAGCAAAAACGGCCTTACGCATTAGTGATTAAATTAATTTTGTGGGATTGTTGAAGTGGATTAAAATACAGGGCTAATTCAATAATTTATGGTGAACCTGCAGGCCATAAATGGCTAAACAAGCAAATGAATCACACTCAGATATGGAAAAAAAAAGAATTCTTATTAGGCATAATCTCCTAATTCATGTCTAAATGGTAATGCTAAACACTGCCAAACAAAAAGTTTAATAACAACTCTTTCGTAACTTCCGGGTATAGACATCATCTAACAAATGTCCATTATCTTAAGAGCCTATTGCTTTAACATACGATTCGCGCCAGTGTCTTATGTCGCAGTTATAATGTCAATTAACGGCCTCAATTCTTGTCTGGTTTTATCGCCATCAGTATTTTTCGGCAATTCCCTATGGTTCTTTTCATGCCATATCACCTTGGTTTTGCCAAACAACTTCCAATAGACCCAACGCCTTCGCCCGATAGTATATCCATATTTGACATCTGTTGGAGTCAAAGATTAAATGTCGTAATATTATAGAAAAAGTTTCCCAAAGACAAATTCGAGGGGCTCTGGAAAGAAAAACATTTCGGCTACAGACTCATTGGATATTCAATCGCAGAATGGCTTAAAAAGAAGTTTCCCCCGCTTTATTTTCAAACACAAGTTACGCCAAAAAAATCTTTTGGATCTGCAATCTTTTGGACTTTTGCCCAGGGCCATCTTGGAGAGTAAGGTTGGGCAGCAAAAAATACAAAAGTGTCGGGAATCTCAATACGGGATCATCGCTGGAAATAAGTCATCGCA
>PGFW01056992.1:16977-27856 GCA_003123925.1 Haematobia irritans | reverse complement strand
ACCTGTTATTCATGGAGGGTTGAAGTGACATTTTACGCGATCTTGTGGTAACGATGAAGGTTGAAGATGGGAACTTGAAGATTGCTGGGGCCAGGTTCTTCGTTGCGTTGCAAATTTTATTTATACCTTTTATTGGGGAGAGGAGTTCCATGCGAGAGAGAGAAGGAGATTTGTATTTTCACGAGTGGGAAGAGTGAATCATAGAAGAGGAGTAACCGTGAAAAAAGAGTGGCCTCGAGATTATTGTTAGCAACTTCGATACTTGGTTAGGTATAACCTGCCAGCATTTTTTTAAAGGATTCCATTTTATCGCTCATGTCGGCTACCACAGACTGCGTGGGCGAGGTAAGATAACATTAACAAATACCATCGATGGGGGAAATGTAATCACGGGAAGCAGTGACCAGGTATTGTGTCCAGCTGCACTATGGTGTTACGAAGAGGCCGATTTTATATTTGTGGTAAGATACTGAAGGCGCAACGGTTGGGGCTGTATGCTATAAGTGATTGTCAGAAAAAAGAAAAAAAGAAGAAAAAAGAGAAAGCGCGAAGAATGGAAGAGCTGAGGAAAGCAGTTACCCTGCCATTCATTTCAGTCTCATCGGCTACCACAGACTCGTAAAGTGACTGCTACAAGCAATCGCTCAACTGATCGATGGGAATGTGCAGCAAACGTTTCGAAATGTACATGAAAGAATTTTGGCCATCGAATGATGGTGGACGAGAGAGACATTTATGAGGTGGTTCGTGAAACGACCAAGCCACACCTAGGCTCTATTATGATTTATTTAAGTTAAAAAGACGAAGAAATAAAGGTGCTGAGAAGGAGATTAGTTATTGCGTGATTTGTGGAGAAAATTGGTGAAAAGGTATATGAGGTGAAGCAATTTTCGAGGCGGTTTCCAAAAGTGGAAGTTGAATTGGTTTGTTTCAGATATTTGCCGAGAGCACGGCTTCCTGCCATCGAGGAGAATAAACAGAAGAGTGTGGATAGAAGCTGGCCATGTAGAGACTTGCCTACTTGTTAAGATCAACAATTCTTTCTGTGTTATTAGATGGAAAAAAGGAGTGGGATGTGTAAAGAGGATACTATGGTGTCGATTTTTTTCGAAGATGAGTACTGATGTTTCGTATTTGTCACCAAAACACTAACTTGAAGAAGTACAAAGGAAGTAGTAGGTGATTGAGGGCACGATGTTATATTTTTATGGAACAGTCTGTTGTGAAATGGGAGTTGAATTGAAAGGATCTAAGAAGTTGATTGTGAACCAGTTTTATATTTTTATTAATTCCATTAATTTAAAAAAGTAAACCGTGAAAACAAGCATGATTTTCAGCCGGGATGAGAGAGCTGAAATAGTACGCCAGCTTAAAGGGTGGGTATTTAAGTTTCGGAGTTAGCTGAGTTACGTATGTGTCAGTTTTCAAGAATGCTGAAAGATGAGGCTTTGTTGCCACGGTGTATCGTTTTTATTAGATGGTAGAACGTAATTTAGAAAAATGAGTAAAGATTATGTGTGCATTCAATTTCCTGTGGATCTTTTTCCATCCGATTGATTTGGGCAAGGGACTCGGGATCAAAATATAATCGTGGCGTGCAGATAAGAGTGATGATTTGGTGACTTTGTTAGATTATAGTGGTTTTGGTGGAAAAAAGAAGCGCGCGAGACAGTGTACTCACCTTTAAGGTGGGTATTAAGTTCGAGGTTGTAGCCGCGTAAAATAGCGTAAAGTGAAGGAATCTAAATCAGTAAGGAAAAAATGCATGAAATGTATACATATTTGTTTGCAAATTTTATTTATGAACGTTGATGGGGAAAGGCCCAAAGGCAAATGTTCACAAAGTGTTTGTATTTCCTTAAAATGGGATTGATTAAAGATAAGAGTAGATCGTGAAGAAAATGAGACGTTTTTAGGCGGCTAGAACTGCGAACTTAATACCGAACCTTTGATACACGGTGCCCGCTGCTTATAAACATCGATTGAATTTGTTTTCATGAAATTGATTACTTTCTTTAAGGTGAGTAAACCCTCATATTGAGAGGGAATTAAGCAAACTTTGTGAGGATTAAGACAAAGTTCTGGCTTTCGGGCACCAACTCAATAACATTCATCCCATCAAAAAATACGGTATAAAAACATGAGAATTGCTGCAGGATACACAAATATCGTCTGCTACTTTCCTCCGCTTCTCAATTTTATGACTTTAGTAAAAGCCCAAACATATTTTAATGACCAGGCTGCTCTTTATTTTCTCTTTAGTGAAAGATTAGCGGACTAAAACTCGAATTCTCGAATAAACACTCAACCATCATCTCAACTTACTCGGGAAATTTAGCGAAAACAATGTTAAACTGGCCTAAATACAGATATCTGATTTAATATTAAGAATTTATAAAATGTTTACTCTAAAATAGCTTGTACACAAACATAAACATAAACAAACATACCTGTTTTTACTTGCTTCGCTTTGACCACAATGATTCTTTACAACTATGGCTTAAAATTTATCACTTTTTCTGGAATTAGTTTGAAGGGGCTCTTATGTGTGTCCTTCTTAAATTTATCTAAAAGGCAACCTAATAATTGCAGTGATGCGATACTTTTTCCTGTTACTAACTTTGCGTGTACACAACTTCTCAAATAGGGACGCGCCTTTTCCGATGTATTTTGGATTGTCGTTATACGACTGTGATTTTCCGAAGGCGTGGCAGACATGGGTTTCTCAGGAGCCGGCAAATAAGATGATTGGCAATGGAACCGTAATAATAGTGAAACTGAATTACTTGGCTAAGTAGAGTGATTACTTGGGGCCGTTAGCCACCATAAAACCAGCTAACCCTTGCCATCAGATTTGAGTAGCTGCTGACCAACAATAAACACTCTAACTTTATAGCTATATCATCATTTTTTGAATGAAATATGACTCAACTCTTTTAAGCTTAGTACTATACGTATCATTATCTATAAAGAAGGAGTTGCCACTACGAAAAGTATAATAAAAATTAACAGGCGCGATTAAAGCACGATGGTCGGTTACGAGCTTTTGTTAACGTCCTAATTTATCACAACACTTCCGCGAAACGGGAACCGATGCTTTTCGATTGCAGACAGAGTGTGCCATATTTTTTAAAAAAATTATAGCATTAAAATTTCATTTGAAGAAATCATCACGCGCCGTTGCTATCCGCGTTTCGTTCTGGAAAAATTGTGTTCTTAAGAGATAGCGAGGATTAGTGAAAATAGCAATTGTTTTAATAACTAAAAATATATTTAAAATTTTGTGTATGGTTTTGTTTTAAGTATTTCTTACAACAAGACACGAAGCGGTGTTAGCGAAAAAGAATTGCAGGAAGGCATTTCTTAAAAAACTTAAAGGAAGAGAAGAATAATCGACTTTTTCCATTTGATTCCCTATAGTAAAACCCCATGATGATCCACCTCGAGAATTTATATTTTTTATAATATTTGTGATGTTTAAAAAAAGATGTTTATTTAAATTTTTATGAGTCGATTGTGCTGATTTAACGATAATTTTCTTTTGTTTTATGAAAAACTATAATGAATATATTCTTACTAAAATCCACTTTGTTTTGATATGCTTTTAGAGTGATAAAAGCTTAAAAAATATAAAATAGTGCTGCGGAGTCGTCCAGAACTGAAGGCACAACCTTGGTAATTTTAAATGCATAAAAGTACTGTTCCGAAGATCTTGAAATACGCTCTTCGGAAACAAGCTTATCAAACGATACTTAAGCCTCAACTAAGCTTCATTCAAAATATGTAGTTACAATTATGTAAAAACAAACTTTTAAAGACTGTACATTATATAAAGATTACAAGGATTGACAGATTTGTAACTAACTTTAAGCTAAACCATGCAAAAAATTGGAAGTTCTTGCTCAAAGGCAATTAATTAACTTTTAAATCAGTCACATTCCATAAAGACGAAGAATTAGCTCCCAACGATGTTCTTTAATTTTTACAATCTACCACGAGAAGTATAGGTTACTTTTAATTCCAATTATTATTATGAATTTCGGACTTTTTTTCTATATATTTTTAACTTAGGTGTAACTTTAAAATTTAATTTTATTATGGATAATTATGCCAGAAATTTCAGGGTTCTTAAAATCATCGGAATAAGCAGAAAATGTCGAAGAGTATAATAGCCACATGTGTTTATGAAGTTGGGACCGCCAGTTTTTTCTTATGCTATATATCTCGGTATCATAGTTCGTGTTGCTCTTGGAAATATTTCAAAAAGATCTAAATCTATTCAAAGAAATGTTGGGCTTTTTTCAAAAAGTATTATAATTTCAGCCAATGGTGTGGCTGTGGGGGCGCGGTGAGAAAGTGTGTGTGAGATCATAAGTAGAAGAGAGAGAGAGAGGAGGTGTGAGGTGGAAATTAGAAACTTTTATTCTCTTCTCAAAAAATATCATGACACACCATTTTTTTTTAATTCAATCCAAAAACTCACTAGAACATTTGAATTCAGATCATCATCTACAGTTGTATAAGAAGCTATGGCAATTCAGTTGCATGAGTTTAAAATTCATAAGGATGTACACCAGTGTGCCGTTTTCGCACAATTTGTCTCAACTACTTCGGTTTAAAATTTCACCCAAAAAGGAATCGAATTCTCTCACAACTAACTTATATCTCTTGTCACGTTACGTGTCAACGGTCGGTACATCCGGAAAACTGACCATTCATTGCATTTTAACTTGATGGGGATTGTCAGTGTACATATATACAAAGAAATAAAAAAGCAGAGAATGGGCAAATTGAATTACTTCCTAATATTCGAGCTCATTTTGGCACCACACATATGTTGTAAACCAAAATATGAGGTATTGGCTAATGAATGTTCGTCATAAAATAATTGCATTATTAGTGGAGTCCACTATAAAATCAATCCCAAAACTGATCAACCTCGTAGTTTAGCTCTCTGGACCAAATCAAGCTTTAGCCTCTCCTAAAAATTTTATAATTAAAAGGTTGGAACTTAGGCAATGTACCGATAGACAGAACGATCAGAAACATAGTTCGATGTAAATAAACACTTCATTGTATTTTGTGACATAAAAATAAAAAAGCAGAATAAGTTGTTGTAAAATATTAACCATACAGCCGAATAGCGCGTAGGGCGGAAAACATGTTTCTCTGCGAGCGTTAACAAGATTCAAAATAGCTTGTCGTAGCCAACAAAATTCCTCTTTTAAAGATTGTTTATCCAAGCAGAGTTGTGGATCTGTCTTTGCAGATGTCAACATAATACTACGTTCTTTCTAACTGCCATGAAGTTATTTCAGTATGCGTGAAATCTTAAATATTTTTGTAAAAATCAAAAATAAAATAAACAAAATTGTTAACTTTACTAACTTTCAATTTGACCTTCTTTTTGCAATATGATGTAGTATGTATCTCTAGAGATAGAGAATACTACGTTACCGATCTTGCCGAGATATTCAAAATTTGAATAAACGATGCGTTCAAACACTGTTACCATTTTTCCCGCCAAAAGGATTAGAATAGATTTCTAATTGCGAAACCATCAACTTTCTTGTGGCACAGAAGTAATATTTCCCTCCGTGGATATTTGATCCAATAAGTTCCCAGCTCATATAATATACTATTTCTCTGACATAGATATTGCCACAAAATAATGAGAATGGCTCGATATCCAAGGCCATTTTGCCTACTACTATATAGTCACTTGAACCAATTTATTATAATTTTTGACAAAATGATTTATTGTACAGCGCTTTACATCTAGGATAAATAGTGCTCTTACTTACTTATGTCATATCCAAAAAACAAAAAAACAACCCAATTGATTGAAACCGATAACAATTCATTAACTTTCATTTCATTACCAAAGGTGCTCCATATATCTTCATCAAGTTTCAAAGTTTCGCCTACTATACTATGATTCAATATAACATGCAATGCCGGCCACTGATTACCTCACAGTTTTTTGTTGACAACACCCTCGAATTCATAAGAAATCACTTTTTTTGATACTACATTACTCTTAATCGAAATAGACGGGAGTAAAATAATCAATCTATAATTATTCTTACTTCTTTCATGAGTTATTGCTAATTAGATAATTGAGATATTGTGCTAATTTCGATTGTAGCATGGTCGATTGTCTTCCAAGGTTTTTTGTCTCTGTGCTATAGTTTGCAATTCTTAATAAAACCCCTAGCAAAAGTAAGCGTGCGCCGTTTGTAACAGCTGCTGTTGTGTGGTCGTAGTAACAATCATATATCTTCATTCGTGTATAGTTTTGCGCGAAGATATGGTTGGGACCCTCCACACAAATTAGTCTTAGGCGTGTGTGATACCTCTCAATGTTTTAATTCTGTACAGTTAAGACTCCTGCGGGACCGTTCCATCCAATAAATTCGTACCTGAATGTGGTTCGACATCTGCCTGCGTCTAACCAGAGTTGTCGTGAACTATATTAACTACACCAAGAGAGGTGTCTACAGTGGGCGGCTTTAGGTTTGGGTTAGCGGAAAATGTTCGACCTGGGGCTAGGCGACTTCGTAAGCGAAGCGAAAATTTGTGTAACGATTAGAACAAAAATAAAAACCAATTAATTTGCGGTCGGTGTCTTTACACGTTCTTTAGCGAGAATAGTATTTTATTTTTTGGTTCATTTAGTATCAATAAAAAAATTAATTGTAATTTCATGAAAAAAAACTTATAAAAAAAAGAGTTCGGAAATATTCAGTGGCTATGAGATTAATAAAAGCAATTTAAATAAATAAATTAAAGTTCACCCCAAAAAAAGCCAAAACCGTAATCGTATCACGTAAATGACACGCAAATCTCCCCGTGTTGTTGAATTCAAGACGAGGACACGTGTCAGCTTATCGGCTTATTTGGAACTTTGTATTTTGAACACATTCTCAAGTTTAAATACACCGTCAAAAATTTAGGTTCAATGGTTCTTTTCAGCTTATCTGTGACGTAGTTTACCTGGTATTCGTAAGCGGTGCAAACATGGGCAATAATTAGCTCTAGTCTGGCCGGTGCTTGAAATCTCTTCTCCGCGTACTCATAGGCGAGTGTCGGACTCGAACAACGTCGTGTTTCACGTATACCTGCGAGTGCACGAGTCAGTGTGTCAAGAACAGTAATAAAAACTTATTTTAACGCGTATTGTTCCTTTAGATATAAGTTGTAGACTCCACCTATATGTGGGAATATGTCTCTGAAAAAAACATACAGACAAGATCTAACATTGGTTTTTCTAACAAAAATTCTTCTTTAGGGCAAAGAACACCGATTTGATCTCCGCCGACTCTCTTATCCGAAAAGCTTGTTATGAATATCCTTGATTTTTCAACAGACGAGCCTGCCAATTTGGATTGATAGTATTCAACATGCCTACCGCGAAAAAAATGTAGTTTAGTAAAAAGCTCTTTACATAGCGACTGGATGAGGCTCAACACCTCTCCCCACTGTTCCGCGGAACGGCAATAACAATAGATTTTAATTTGGCTACACGCTCTCCGCGGTAGGCCTGCGTCTATGCGCCTCACGATTGCCCATAAGAAGAGAGAAGGAACTACTTGCTAGGTCCGTAATATACTAGCTGTTATAGAACCTATCAGCTATGGGTTGATTCTATAGTTTACATACTAGTGAAGTCTTTCAAGTTTTAAGACTAACCGTTTCTGGCTGCAAGTCCACTGTTTTAAATATATCTTTAATTCCATCAGTGGGTTCCTCGTCGCTCAGTCACTTGGATTCAGATTGGTGTTGTCCAACACTAGTCCGCTCTTGCAATCCAGATAATTTTCGTACCCAAATTTGTTTAACCGTTCTGTATTCACTCAGGGTCAATTGCCTTATAGGGGATTGCGAGTAATTGCTGCTCCCAGAAGAACACTCTACAAAAGACTTTTTCCTTGTCTCTTTCAGCATCAAGAACTGGTACTAAATAGGCTTTAATTGGGAAAGTACTTCTAATTGATCATACCACGAAGCTATGTCACAGAAATTTGACCCGCCTTTCAGTTTAAAAATTCCGATGAAATGACTATCATCAACAATTAATCGGGTTCTTCGATGGAACAGAGCACTTCGAAATGGCTACAAAAAAGTCGAATGTGACACGAGAATCTTCACTCGAAACAATTATTAGATCACAATGTGCACGAACTGAGAATATCCAAATAATAGTGATTCCTTATAGTGTTTAACATCTTTAAATCTTGATAAGTTTATAATTTTGTATTTGTTTGTTATTTAATTTTGACTCTTCCAAGGAATACAATCAGCATGCGAAAATTCCTCTATTAGCACAAGCTCAATGTTCACTTGTCTAACTCAAGCTCTTAGTTGGTTGAATGATAAAGCTGAGTTAAATCATATCACTAGGACATGGCACTGTTTACAACGAATGTCTGTTGGTATATCACATATCTTGGTGTATGTATGATGTACATTCTTTAATCGGCCACTATTGTTTCACTTGGCCAGGGATTATTGGATTTGGCTTGGTAAATATTCTCGGACCAAGGGCATTTCGACGGGAAGGCGCATTAGTATTGTAAACAGTAAATGTGGTGAGTAGCAATCGTAGTAGTAGAAGTAGGAGCTTTCTGTTGACAATATTTTGTTCTTTGTTTGCTATGGAAGTGGCCCATGCATACAAACAAATACATTGAGTCGTAATTTATCATCACAAAGCTTTCCTAAGGAGTGGAGTGATAGTAGTTAAGTCAAAAGGCAAGCTTATAGGCCTATTAGACAGTTAAAGAAATGTTTCGGGTTTAAAAACTTTGCATATTTCTTTGCGTTATAGAACTTTGTATTTTTGTGGTCAAAATTGAATTTTAGTCTTTCGTGAGGTTCTAGTCGTGTTTAACACTAAATTGACAAACCCTCAAATTTTTGTTCGGACGAAACGGGACTGTTTTCAATTTCTTAGAACTAAATAAATATACCAATTAGTGGAGAATGCAACAACAACAACAAAACAAATACTTTTGTCATCTATGAATCTAATTAATAATTTGAACAAAAATGGCTGGGGAGAATATAGCATACCACAAGGAATGTATTGATATTGTATATGTACATTGAGTGTCGATGTGGGTGCAAACGCTATTGAAAACCAGTGTGAATTCATTATTACTGTAATCTTTTTTTTTGGAAAGAGGAAAATTTAATTGGAAAAAGAAAAAGAAAAACAAAAATGTAATAATTCAATTTCTAAAATGCCCAATGAAAGCGAAAAAGAATGGGGCAAAAGAAGTAGTATCTTGGTTTCAAAAAAGTTACGCCCAAAACAAAGCAATATACTTATATAAGTTCGATGGTTAACAAAATATCACCTTTATATATATCCTATTGATAGATAACAAGGATTCACCAAAATTATACTGACATCTCCAGTTAATCAGACATAGTTATTAGGTAGAGATCTAGTGCCTAACCGCTTGATATACGTCTTCACTCAAACAACACGCTTCGTGTTGTATATGTCAGTTCATCAACAAACACGAGAGTGGCATACATACACAGTAAGACAAAACTGCTGCTCGTTTTGTTGACACTCACCGAGTTTGGTAAACTCTGTCCGCTCCGTCGTCGTCGGCGTAACTTCGTGGTACGTTGTCGTCGTTGTGGCTAGTTACTATTTGTTTATCGCGATGCTAGTAGTGGGCTAAAAGTAGTGAGTGCTAGTGCTAACAGCCTATCCACCAAGGCAGGCAAGAATCCTAATATCGCAAAGGTACTTAGAGCACTTCAAAAACCAAAACCTTATAAAACGGATATTTTGTTTTGTTTTCTTGCCTTATAAAAGGCTACATACACACACATACATACATCTTTGCTATCAAAAGGACGAAAAGTCAACATACCGAAAAAAATAACGGTTACTGCAAATACAATAATAAAAACAACGACGACTACAAAACAACCAACACGCTATACGTCTAGTCTCCCGTTCTCCTATTAAGTCATTTGACTTTTTTCTCTCATTTTGTTAAGCCGTCATTTTACCACCACCACTGCAAATATAAGCAACTTTTTGCCTTATAACTTTGTGATTGAACTCTCCTCACGCATACTAAAATAATCTTATTCTTTATGTAAAAAAAAAATGATGGTGACGTATGTTGTGTTGCTTTCCTACCCTGGCCATTGCCTAAATTGTCACTCTGCAAATACAAGCACTCGAAATACATATAGAGATAAACTGCGAACAAACAACGAAAACAAATATAAAGAAATCTTAAATTTTAATAACAAAAATTATATTAAGAAATAAAATTACTCTCCAAATAATCTCCACACACTTAAATACAAAAAAACAAAAGTCGTTATTAAGCTCTTCAAACTTAAAGTGATTACCAATACCGTGCACTCTCTTCTAATGTCTCCTCTGTTACTTAAAATAAAGGAGATCATTTTAGCAATATCATTAGTACAGGATATAATAAGTTAATATTTAACACTACTAATGTGTAAATGTTAAGTAATAACCACGAAATAATATTTAAAAAAAAAACTGATATATAAATACTAATAAGTTGTTCATAACTTAAAAGAAAAAAATAACAAGAAGGAATAAGGGTAACATTTTATTCTAAAAAATCTTTACAAAAAAATGCAATCCTATGATATTAGTAGAAAAATAACGTCAAAATACAAAATACCTTGGCAAATTAGAAGAAAAAAACTTTTTGTGACAATTAAGAGAAATATTATACTAACATAATACACATATATGTAACTAAAAAACGAAATTAAAATAAAAAGCTTACAAATACCAAAAAAATACTGCAATTAAAATATTTTCAAAGCACCAATTTAACTTGTTCGTCAAGCACATCCGTCCTCAAGT
>PGFW01056985.1:0-5000 GCA_003123925.1 Haematobia irritans | reverse complement strand
ACCGTTAGACTCAAATATTTTCAAAAAAAATTCACGAAAACGTTTTTATACCGAATTGACTTAGCATTTTTTCGACAAAAATCTGAGTTGGTAAGCCATGTTTATGAATTCTTACCTCGTTGTTTTAACGCTCTTTAAACAAAAAAAAGTTAAAAACTATACCGCCCATTAAAAGTAATGAATAAAAGCCAAGATTGTAAAAAAAAATTTTGAACTTAAGAACTTCCAAGGGTAGTTAAAATAAAATAACATCATTGGAAATTCGTGCAAAATATATATAGAAGATAGATTTTAAAAGTTGTGCCCTTTGAAGAACTTTTTTTTTGCTCGGTATTTTAAAGAAAATTTCGTTTGGCGTAAATCACGAAAAACACTAATTATAATAGAAATAGATACTAATTATAAAATGTTTTTAATATTTAAATATAGTTTTCATAAGCTATTGCAACATTTCATACTATATAAACCGTATTTTTGTTTGGTTATTTTTTTTATGTTAATGAAAATTATCGTTTGTTTCAAATTTTGAAAGGCAAATTTCCTTGAAAAATAGATATTATCTTGATACGGTTTGTCCTTAAAGCATAGCTGTGAGCTAACGCCAATGATGAAGAAATTATTGTGAGGTAAGCGAGGTGGTGGGTGGCGGCCGAGTATATATGAGGCTTTGGCCATCATACTTACAATGCCCGTTCTGATTTGATTAGTCTGTTTGCCATTGTCATTATTATTGGTAAATGGAGTCGACTAATTGCTCTTCCTTGATGTCTGCTGTATGTAAATGAAAGTGAAGTTATGCACCTCTCAATAGAAATGAACTCCGCTTTAATCAACGATTCATACCATAGCCCTCTTATGGAGGTAACATCATTTGGTGTTATTGCTGCCAAATAGATATATAAGATGATAATAATATAACTTACCGATTTTTTTCATCAATATTCAATATCTTGGAAATGTTATTTGTTTTCTTTTGTTTTTGAGGTTTTTTTTGGCAGTTCGAATCACCACCGCCAAGTCCAATGGAAAAATATATAATATAGAAACTGATGCGGCTACTTTTCATTATGAATAATAAGATATATAAAAGTTTGGCTCGAATTCCTGTGTATGGATCGTTTTCTTATATAATAATTAATCATGGTTTATTGTTTTTTTCAAACCGTTGTTTGTTTATAACCACGTTTTGGCTTAGTCATTTTTTCCAGTATAATTATGGCAATTTTTCAAGGATTCAATATGAGCACTCACTGCCAGCAGTAAAAAAAACAAGAGAATGGTCAATACAATTGTATAGTGGGCAACATTGTTCAAAAATTTCAATATTGAGGGTTAAATTCTCGTATTTAAAGAAGAAAAGATGTTTATTATTATGGCATTAAAAGGCAATGGAAAAGAAAACTTTTTTCGATTTTTTAAATTATTAGGACATTTTTGGAAGTGATTTTACGTTGTAGCCTTTCGAAAACAACTTCACAACAAATACATTTTCTTTGTATGGTAACTCCTTCAGCGGCATTAACTGCATAATAATAAGATATAGAATATATATAGATAGAGCAAATGTGGCTTATTTATGCAACATCTTATGATAGACCACCTAAAAACAGTATTTACGGCCGTAAGATTAGAGACCAGCGCCGAGAAGCTTATGTACCCTCCACAACCAATAGGATTGCGTAGAACTTTTCTACTGAAGACTGTCATCCACAATCGAAATATATGGGTGCGGTAACACTTGAGAGAAATAAATATAATATTTAAATAAGAGATATAATAATATAGAAAATAAAATTTGAATATATATATAGAAATAAAATGTTGACAAAAGTTTTATAGAAGATTAAAATTTTGACAACACTTTCTACAGAAATAACATTTTGAATAAGTTTTCTTTATAATAATAAAATTTTGGTAGTTATTTTTGTAAGTGCGAATACATGAATATGAACCAATATCATAATATAAGAATACCAAATTTCAACCGGATGGAATGAAATTTGCTTCTTCTTAGAGGAATAACCGCAAAAATATGGGGATCGAATTTATTGGGGGCTATTATATATTACTGAAGCGCGATAATGGACCAATTCCTGCAATGGTTGTCATTGGATCCATATACTAACACCACGTACCAAATTCAACGCGGATCGGGAATAAATTTGCTCTCTCTAATCTAATCTGGGGATCGGTTAAATACGGGGGCTATTAATAATTATGAACGCGATGTGGACGAAATATATAATATATATGGTCAATGAGAACATATACAAACCAATTGTACCAAATTTCAAGCCGGATCGATGAAATTTGCTTAATAATAAGAGGCTCCGCAAGCCAAATCGGGGATCAGTTTTAATATGAGGGTATATATAAATATGGACCGATGGTTGGACCAATTTTTGCATGGTTGTTAGAGACCATATACTAACACATGTACAAATTTCAGTCGGATCGGTGAAATTTGGTGTTATATATAGATACCGCAAGCCAAATCGGGGATCGGTTTATATGGGGGCTATATGTAATTATGGAACCGACATGGACCGATTTCTGCATGTTATTAGAGACCATATACTAATCACAAATGTACCAAATTTCAGCCGGATGGTTGAAAGTTTGCTTATCTTAAGAGGGCATCGCAAGCCAAATTTTGGGGGTCCGTTTATATCGGGGCTATACGTAAAGGGACCGATATGGATCAAGTTCTGCATGCTGTTAGAGACCGATATACTTTAACGACCAATGCACCAATTTCAGCCGGATCGGATGAAATTTGCTTGCTGCTTTAGAGCAATCGAAGCCAAATTAGGGGGTCCGTTT
Source organism: Haematobia irritans (assembly GCA_003123925.1). Classification (NCBI taxonomy): domain Eukaryota; kingdom Metazoa; phylum Arthropoda; class Insecta; order Diptera; family Muscidae; genus Haematobia; species Haematobia irritans. The sequence continues at coordinate 2,177 of PGFW01056985.1, read as the reverse complement.
ATATGGTGGGCTTATACGTAAAAAGTAGATCGATAATGGACCAACTTCTTCCATGGTTGTTAGAGACCATATACCTAACACCATGTAACCAAATTTCAGGCCGGATCGGATGAAATTTGTTTCTAGAGCAATCGCAAAGCGCAAATTTGGGGGTCCGTTTATATGGGGCTAATACGTAAAAGTGGACTCGATATGGGCCAATTTGCAATACCATCCGGCCTACATCAATAACAAACTACTTGGCCAAGTTTCAGTCTATAGCTTGTTTCGTTCGGAAGTTTAGTGGCGTGATTTCAATTAGACGGACTGGACGAAGGGACCGACATGCCTCAGATCGACTCAGAATTTCACCACGACCCGAATATATTTACTTTATGGGGTCTTAGAGCAATATTTCGATGTGTTACAAACGGAATGACAAAGTTAATATACCATCATCCTATGGTGGAGGGTATAAAAACAAGTATATACGGCCGTAAGTTCGACAAGGCCGAAGTTTATGTACCCTCCACCATGGATTGCGTAAAAACTTCTTCTTAATGACTGTCATCCACATCGAATTACTTGGGTGCGTACACTTGTCGATGGCAAGGTATCTTACAACTTATCAAGGCCCATCGTCTTCTAAATCTGTAAGTTAGTCCATCTAGAAATAAAATTTTCTAAAGAAATAAAATTTTAAACTAAATTTTTCTATAGAAATAAAATTTTGACAAATTTTCCTGATAGAAAATAAACATTTTGGTAAGATTATTTTTTGGGCTCGAGTGGCAACCATAATTATGAAACCGAATATGGACGGAATTTTTGTGTGATTGGAGATGGGCTTATATATAGACAGGCCAGTATCGGATGAAATTGCTTCTCTTTATAGGCTCCGCAAAGCCAAAAATCTAAAGGATCGGTTTATATGGGGGCTATATAGTAGATTAATGGAGCCGATGTGACCAATTTTTTGGCATGGTTGTTTAAGGAAAAAAAAAAAAAAATATCATATGCTGACACCAAATGTACCACATTTTTTAGCTGGATCGGATGAAATTTGCTTCTCGTTAGGGTCCCCGGCAAGCGGCAAATTTGGGGGGGTCCGTGTTATATGGGCGCGTCTATAGGTAAATGGACGTCGGATAATGGCCCATTTTGCAATACCATCCGACCTACATCAAATAACAAATACTTGTGGCGCAAGATTTCAAGTCGATAGCTTTGTTTCGTTGGAAGCTTAGCGTGATTCTCAACAGACGGACCGGACGGAGCATGCCGCAGATCGACTCTGAAAATTTTTACCACGACCCACGAATATATTTAGCTTTGTTATGGGGTCTAGAGCAACTATTTCGATGTGTTACAGAACGGAATGAAAAAGTTTAATGATACCCCCACCCATCCTATGGTGGAGGGTATAAAAAGATAAGAAATAACCGTTGCAGCGCTTCTTATAAATTCGGGTTTATTTGCTTTAAAGAAAATATTTTATAATAAAGGAGAAAGTCGTTTGTCTAAGATGTCGTTCCGGAGTAAAGAATTTTTCTTTAAGTGTATATTCCTCGATTTCTTACAAATATCCAGGTAACGGTGAGAGTGACCCCAAGACAAAAATTAGTTATTTATATGGGATATAGGTTATATCCAAACGTCTGTCCTTGCAACGAAAGGCGAGTGAGCTATGTTAATAAAATAGTGGAATAGATTTTTCAGGTTTCACCGTGCTGATGTGTGGTTTATTGAAAAAGACACAATTTCTGCAAAGTAGTGATAGAAATTGAAAACGAAACAAAAACAAACGGTGTCATTTTTGCGATGTCATATCAATCATTCAATTTCAATTAAACAAAAAAACAGTTTTTCGTCCACTATTAGTGTACATAGTGCAATTCCAAATTTTGCCAACGGTAACAAACTCTTATTGTAGAGAGCAAAAAACAAAAACACACGAAAAATCTATAGCCCCCCCTCAGGAGATATATTTAAAAATTCCATAAATTACAAAAAAAGCGAAATTGCTTTACATTTTCGGAAACCCACCGCCATAGCGGTCACAGACAATAGGCAAACTTCCATCTCACTTTTTAAACCATCATCACTCATCAATCAAATGGTGCTAAGCATTTGTAACAATGATGATGAAATGTAAAAAAGCAAAAATCATAAATAAATAAAAATTGCCATATATTTTC
>PGFW01056979.1:0-12898 GCA_003123925.1 Haematobia irritans | reverse complement strand
GCAAAATTCATCCGTTACAGTCCCCTTTTGAAAGTTTTGAACATTGGTGTTAGGATGTGGGTCTCTAACAAACACCGCAAGAGATTGGTCCAATATTCGGTCTATAATTATATATACTAGCCCCATAATTTGATCTCCGGAGCCTGCTTGCAGGAGCAAAATTCATACCGATCCGGGTTGAAATTTGCAATCGTGGTGTTAGTATATAGGCGCTAATATCCATGCCAAAGAATTGGTCCAATGATCGGTCTATAGTTATATATAGTCCGATCCCAATCACACAAAAATTGGTCCATATCGGTTCATATTAATGGTTGCCACTCGAGCCAAAAATAATCTACCAAAATTTTATTTTTATGGAAAACATTGTCAAAATGTTATTTCTATAGGAAATTTTGTCAAAATTTTATTTCTACAGAAAATTTTGTCAAAATTTAATTTCTATAGAAATTTGTCAAAAATTTTATTTCTATAAGAAAATTTTATTTGTCTATAGAAATTTTCTTTCAAAATTTTATTTCTATAGAAAATTTGCAAAAATTTATTTCTATAGAAAATGTTGTCAAAATTTTATTTCTATAGAAACTTTAAACTTAATTATATACGTATTTAATCAGCCTTTTTTAGTTTAATATATACTACGTATGGACTACCTTGTAATTTAGAAGACGGTGTTAGGAAGTTTTAAGATACCTTACCATCGGCAAGTGTTACCGCAACCCAAGTAATTCGATTGTGGATGACAGTCTTCAGTAGAAGTTTCTACGCAATCCATGGTGGAGGGTACATAAGCTTCGACCTGGCCGAACTTACGGCCGTATATACTTGTTTTTCTATAGAAAAATTTATAAAAATTTTATTTCTATAGAAAATTTTATTTCTATAGAAAATTTTGTCGAAATTCTATTTCTACAGAAAGTTCTGTCAAAATTTTAGTTCTATAGACAATTTTGTAAAATTTTTATTTCTATAGAAAATTTTGTCAAAATGTTATTTCTATAGAAAATTTTGTAAACATTTTATTTCTATAGAAGATTCTGGCAACAAAAAAAATTCTATAGAAACAAAATTTTTGATAAAAATTTTCTAATAGAAATTAATGTTTACAAAATTTATTTCTATACAAAATAAATATTTTAATATAAATATAAATAAAATATTTTGTCCAAATTTTATTTCTATAGAAAATTTTATAAACATTTGATTTCTATAGAAAATTTTGTCAAAATTTGATTTCTATAGAAAATTTTGTCAAAATTGTATTTCTAGAGAAAACTTTGTCAAAATTTTATTTCTATAGAAAACTTTGTAAGAATTCTATTTCGATAGAAAATTTTGTCAACATTTTATTTCTATAGAAAATTTTGTCGAAATTCTATTTCTACAGAAAGTTCTGTCAAAATTTTAGTTCTATAGACAATTTTCTAAAATTTTTATTTCTATAGAAAATTTTGTAAACAGTTTATTTCTATAGAAGATTTTGGCAACAAAAAAATTCTGTAGAAACAATATTTTGACAAAATTTTCTTTAGAAATAAAATTTTGTAAATATTTTATTTCTATAAAATATTTTGTCAAAATTTTATTTCTATGGAAAATTTTGTCAAAATTTTATTTCTATAGAAAATTTTGCAAAATTTTATATCTATAGAAAATTATGCAACCTAACTTTTTTTTTAATAAAGAAATATTAATCAAAAGAAAATTAATAATCTTTACTTTAAGAATTTTTTATATATATTTTAAGATACGATTCTTAAAAAATTTGCGTCCTCTGTTGATGTGGAATATCTTTGAAGTAAGGCAAAATTTTCTGAAAGTAACAAATCTGGTTTAATTCTTGTAAACTTCATTGGTTGCTCATATTCTCGTCCACCTTACAATTTGGGGCATAAACCCTGCGACAGTAAACCACATTTCCCTCTAATAATAATTACTTATAAATTTTGAATTAGGTTACCTTCAAGTTTATTTGGTAATAAAAAGTTGTGCTGGTTTTACACAACTATGGAAAAAAATAAAAGGAAAATACCTTAAAAACTGTATTATTTATAGTTAAGGGAAAATAAAATTGATTAGGTCATGATAGCGATTAAATGTTGTTTATCTGTTTGCAGTAAGGTTTATCGAATCCTTTGGCCACCACCACCAAAAATGTCTCAAATAAGCCCCATTTCCAGGACAAATTTCTCTTTAATTGTAAGCCCTATCCCATGCAATATGGTGTGAATGTACGCTTTGTGTGTGTGTGACAATGATCATTGTGGTCGTAAATATTACCCATAGCGGGTGGTCACAAAACTGCGGGTGATTACCACTTTTTAACAGCCATGATTTCCTTAGTCCTTTGCTATGGTTTTTGGTCCATTTCCATGCAATCATTCGCCGCCACTCGCACTGTGATGCCATGGTCGACTGGTTGTCCGGTTCCTTTTGCCAACACCCAAAGTCATTAATTTTTGTTTTATATCACCGACAACAACGACGACATCCACAATGTCGACAAAAGAAATAATTGAATCGCTTCAGTTCCGTATTTGGCGAATAAAGCTCACTATCAGTAGCATCGCTAACAGGAAGAACTGAAACCCCCATATTGCATTACGGGATTAAATTGTTGCAATTCTTGGAAAGTTTTGAGGTGCATACCTAGGAAATGTGAAGGTGAAAAGAATGGGCATTTTTTGGAGGGGGTTTTGAGTATCATCGTGTATTTAACGCAATGGATTCTATGTTCGCATATTACTTTTGGCAAATAAAGGTATTGAAGCCTAGTAGTTACTCGTTTCTACACGAGAAAAAAATTCTCTTTCTTCTTTTTCCCAGACCTAAAAAAATCTCCTAGCCTAAACTAACCAAGGTTATGGTGGCAGTATTTGAATTTTTAGCCTCTCGTAGCCAATGCAATAGAAACAAAATTTTGACAAAATTTCTATTGAAACAAAATTTTGTCAAAATTTTCTATAGAAATAAAATTTTGATACCTTTTTTTATAGAAATAAAATTTTGACATTTTTTTTATAGAAATAAAATTTTGACAAAATTTTCTATAGAAATAAAATTTTGACAAATTTTTCTATAGAAATAAAATTCTGACAAAATTTTCTATAGAAATAAAATGTTGACAAAATTTTCTATAGAAATAAAATTTTGATACATTTTTTATAGAAATAGAATTTTGAAAATTTTTTTTATTGAAATAAAATTTTGACAAAATTCTCTATAGAAATAAAAATTTTGATACATTTTTTATATAGAAATAAAATTTTGATAAAATTTTCTATAGAAATAAAATTTTGACAACATTTTCTATAGAAACAACATTTTGTCAAAACTTTCTATAGAAATAAAATTTTGATACATTTTTTATAGAAATAAAATTTTGACAAAATTTTTTATAGAAATAAAATTTTGACAAAATTTTCTATAGAAATAAAATTTTGACAAATTTTTCTATGTAGAAATAAAATTAGACAAAATTTCTATAGAAATAAAATGTTGACAAAATTTTTATCTATAGAAAATAAAATGTTGACAAAATTTTTCTATAGAAATAGAAATTTGATAACATTTTTTATAGATAAATTTGAAATTTTTTTTATTGAAAAAAATTTGACAAATTCTTCTATAGAAATAAAATTTTGATACATTTTTCTTATAGAAATAAAATTTTGATAAAATTTTCTATGAATAAAATTTTGACAAATTTTCTATAGAAATAAAATTTTGACAATAATTTTCTATAGAAATAAAATTTTGACAAAATTTTCTATAGAAATAAAATTTTGACAAAATTTTCTATAGAAATAAATTTTTGACAAATTTTTTTATAGAAATAAATTGTGAACAAAATTTTCTATAGAAATAAAATTTTGACAAAATTTTCTATAGAAATAAAATTTGACAATTTTCTAATAGAAAAAAAATTTTTGAAAATTTCATAGAAATAAAATTTGACAAATTTCTATAGAAATAAAATTTTGACAAAATTTTTATAGAAATAAAATTCATGAAAAAATTTTCTATAAAAAATAATATTGGACAAATTTCTATAGAAATATAGTAAAGAAATTGCATATACAGAAATTAAAAATTTGACAATTTTTTTGTTAAATTTGATAAGAATTTATAAAAGATTTTAAAATTTCTGAATAAAATTCTAAAAGGATTCCTATAGAAATAAAATTTTGATACAAACATTCTTCTATAGAAATAAAAGTTGACAATTAATTTTCTAGTAGAAATAAAAATTCTTGGACCAAATTTTCTAATAGAAATATAGGAATTTAAATTAATTTGTATAGAATAGAAATTGAAAATTTTTTTTGAATTAATGAAAATTTTCTATAGGAACATAAATTGATACATTTTTTTATAAAATTTTGTAAATTATAGAAAAAAAATTTTGAAAAATTTTCTATAAGAAATAACAATTTTGCAACTTTCTATTAGAAATAAAAATTTGATCAATTGATTTTCATAGAAATAAAATTTGAACCAAAAAAAAAAAAAAAAAAAAAAAATTTTTTATAGAAATAAAATTTGACAAAATGTTGTCTTAAGAAATAAATTGACATTTTTCTATAGAAAGAAAATTCTGCAATATCATTTTTATTAATATAGCAAATACAAAATTTTTTGACATAATTTGAGATTTTTTTATAGAAATAAATTGTTTGACCAAAATTTCTATGAAATAAAATTTTGACAAATTTTTCTATAGAAATAAAATTCTTGTACAAACTTTTCTTATATAGAAATAAATTTGTTGACAAAATTTTCTATGCAAGATAAAATTTTTGAACGTTTCCTTTATAGAATATAAAATTTTGCAAATTTGTATAGAAAATAAAATTTTGACAAATAGCTGTCTATAGAAAAAATTTTGACACAAATTTTCTTATAGAAATAAAATTTGACAAACGAATTTTTCATAGAAATAAAATTCTTGACAAAATTTTCTTATGAAATAAAATTGACACGGTAATTTGTCTATAGAAATAAATTTTCGAAAAAATTTCTATAGAAATAAAAATTTTGACGAAAATTTTCTATGAGAAATAAAATTTAGACAACATTTACTATAAAAAAAAAATTTTAATAAAATTCTCTATAGATAATAGAATTTTGGCTACATTTTTTAGTAGAAAGTAAAATTTTCGATAAAATTTTCCATAGAATTAACAATTTTGACAACGATTTCTATAGCAAATAAATTTTGACTAAAACATTTCTAATGAATCAAAATTTTATGACAAAATTTTCGTATAGAAAATAAATTTACAAAATTTAAGAATAAGATGTGTGACAATTTTTTCTATATAAATAAAAATTTTGACAAAATTTTTTCGATTAGAATAAAATCTGACAAAATTGTCTATAGAATTAAAAATTTTGAAAAATGTTTCTATAGAAAGAACATTCTGACAAAAAAGTTTTCTATAGATAATAAAATTTTTTGACAAAATATTATATAGATGAATAAAGATTTTGACAAAATTTTTATAAGAAAAAATTTTGACCCAATATTTCCATAGAATCAACATGTTGACAATTCTTTCTATAGGACAGAAGTAAAATTTTGACAAATTTTTAGTAACAAATTAAAATATTCAAAAGTATTGCCTATAGAAATTAATATTTTGAATAACATTTTCTCTAGATACAACTTTTGAACATGTTTTAAGACAGAGTGTTAGGTAGTTAGTAACCTATGTGTGTACACAATGTGCGTTGTATCATGTTTAATGTTTGACAAGACGACATTTTTGCTCGCTATTTATCCATTATTGGGTTTTCCGCACACACGATGTTTTATGAAAATAGGGAAAGACACTGTCGCTTATCTATAAATTAACTGAATGGGTACGCATTGCTGGTTGTCATACACCATGCCGATTCATTATGGTTGCAGATGTTGTATGACCTTTTTATGAACTTGCTTCTAATCATCGTTATTGCTGGTTCTCTGTTTATCTTATGTTAGTTTGTACGTAGTTCTAAGTAGTATATAAGGATTGATATTTTTCATAATAATTAGTAACTTACACATACTCAAATAGTGTGGATGATTTTCAAATGTTGACAAAATTTTCTATAGAAATAAAATTTTGACAAAATTTTTTATACAAATAAAATTTCGAAAAAATTTGCTATAGAAATAAAATTTACACAAAATTATTTCTATAAAAATAAAATTTTGATAACATTTCTATAAAAATAAAATTTTTGATACATTTTTTATAGAAATATAAATTTTGATAACATTTTCTATAGAAATAAAATTTTGATACATTATTTTTATAGAAAGAAATTGATAATTTTATTATAGAAATAAAATTTTGGATAAATTTTTCTATACAAATAAAATTGTGACAAAATTTTCTATAGAAATAAAATTTTACAAATTTCTATAGAAATACAATTTTGACAAAATAAATTTTGGCAAGTTTTCTAAGAAATAAAATTTTGACAAATTTTCCATAGAAATTAAATTTTGACAAAATTTTCTATAGAAATAAAATTTTGACAAAATTTTCTATAGAAATAAAATTTAGACAAAATTTTCTATAAAAATAAAATTTTGATAACATTTCTATAGAAATAAATTATTGACACATTTTTTTTTATAGAAATAAATTGCATAAATTTCTATAGAAATAAAATTTGACAAAAATTTTCGTATAAATAAAATTTTTGACAAATTTTCTATTAGAAATAAAATTTAGACAAAGATTTTTATAGAAATAAAATTGTTGACAAAATTTCTATAGAAATAAATTTTGAAAATTTTCTATAAATATAAATTTGACAAAATTTCATAGAAAAAAAATTTTGACAAAATTTCATAATATTTTAGAAATAAAATTTTGACAATAATTTCTATAGAATAAATTTGAACAAATTTTCATAGAAATATCATTTTGACAAATAAAATTTTGGCAAAGTTTTCTATAGAAATAAAATTTTGATCAAATTTTCTATAGAATACAAATTTGACAAAATTTCAGTTACAGAAATAAAATTTTGACAAATTTTTTTATAGAAGAATTTTTGACAAATATTTTCCATAGAAATTAATTTTGACAAAATTTCTATAGAAATACGACATTTTGACATTATTTTTATAGAAATAAATTTTTGACAATCTTTTATAGAAATAAAATTTGACAAAATTTCTCTATAGAAATAAAATTTTGACAAAATTGCTATAAATACAAATTCTGACAAAATTTTTCTATAGAAATAAATTTGCCGAAAAACTTCAAATCTCAATTTTACATTGGTAATTTTGTAAAATTTTCTTTAATCTTGGTGGATTATTTTTGCACGAGTGGCAACCGTGTCTACAAAACGATCTTGATAAGATCGATTCTCCAACGGACTGAGATCCGGAGATTTTGGTGGACCTCATGAGCAAGGAGCGACCATCGGATGATACGTCTGATTTCGCCAAAATGTTTATGTTTGACGAGAAAACAGTTTTTTGCGACGAATAAAAAAACACGTTCTTGTTGTTTTTGGAACTATCACCGTACTGGTGAAAGTGGTAACTCGCCATTCTCACCTACACTCAAAAAAAAGTGAACTCTCTATTTCACTAAAGCCAATTTAACTTTATTTTAGTTCATGGAATTATTGTGTTTGGAGAAAGTTTCCTTTTATCTAATAATTTTTTTGAGTACGTTTGTTAAATTAATTAAAACCGTTAGTTAAATTACGTTAGTTATATTTACTAAACTAAAAATATATATATATACACAAATGAAGCATAAAGATTAACTAAATTCGTGTCTTCCACAAAATAGTTCAGTATTTCTTTAAATTTGCAAATTTTACTACAAATGCGTTCATCATGAACTTCGTATGTCACTAAAGACATTCTTGCAATTTTTAACTCCCAATTTTTCCTTGAAACTACAAATTTTTCTTTAACAAGTGAAAAAAAAAACTTAATTATGTAAATTTTCTTGAATTTGTCGAAAAATATTTTAATGATATCGGCGTGATGCCAGCGTTTGTAATACTGTTTAGATAAAATTTTCTAAAAATGTTAAAATTTTCTCAAATTAACAGAAAGTTTTCTTCCTGGTGGGTTCACTGTTTTTTCAGTGTAATAGGCGCTTGTTGGTCATCGCCCTGCATTAATAACTCAAAGAGCCGTTCTCTAATAAAAGTGTCATTTAATTTCTCTTTGTGTATCTGTGTGACAATATGTATATATCTAAGTATGTATGTCTGTGTGTAATGCAGAGGAATGCTGAATAACACTCGATTTCTCGAATTAACGAAAATTGAAAATAAATTTGTGTTGGCGACAATTTTTATGCGAATTTTTGGCTCGAGTTACCATCGGAAAGACCACGCAGCCAAAATTTCCACTCACACAAATGCACAGTCTATCACAACCATCAGCACACCACATCTTCTACCTCATAAAAATAAAAGAACTTAAAATGAATGTTTTTAATCCTTATAAAGCTTAACACCAATGTAAAAACTTATGTTGGATGTAAGTGTGTGTGTGTGTTTGGGCTTGTGAAAAAGTAATGCTTATCGCCGCCAATACCAAATGAATGGAGCCAGCTACTGCTGGATGGTATCCCGTAGAGTTGGGTTTTGGTTTGTGTTGGTATTTGGTTTGTGTGTGTTTTTTGTCTTTCGCATGGAGAGAAGATCATGTAGTTTCATTCACAGCGTGGGAGAAACCAAATATACTGCAGTGATTTCACCGATGCCACTGCATTTCAATAAAACCTTCTCTTGCCACAAATACACACACACAGACACCCAAAACAGTTAACAGTGGTTTTGAATGTTAATAAATGGGAATTCAGAGAACCGGTGACTAGATCATAACGTGACAAAAACCTGGGTGATACCAGCCTAAACATGTCACTTGCTTCGTATTTTGACTCTCCTCATATATACAGAGTGGAACAACGTTCACGCTGGTCGGCCTAAGTGAGGATTAGGAGAACCACTAACGTTGAGATTGAAGCTCAGCTACAAATAAAATAACACCGAAAAGAGGAAAATGAAGATATAGGCCCAAAAATTGGGGCGTGTTTTTCACAATGAAATAAAAAATTTCACAAATTAAATATGGAAAAAAAGGCCCCAAAAAATATGAGAATAGGCCGCCCCAAATGTGTGTGAAATAACACCAATATTTGAAAAATAATCAGAATTTTAAACATATGTTTTTATTTACGCCGGAAAAAAAGAACTAAATCCATAGAATTCATAAAACGGCAAATTTTGAAAAGCAATACATATTTAATTAAATTAATCTAATTGTAAATACAATATATACGCAATGAACAATTAGCTGTGCGTATAAATTCACAAAAAACACCATTATAAGTGTTCTTCAACCGTTTGGCGACGAGTAAAGGAACAACCTGATATTTTGTCAAAACTTCGTGGCGATACTGGCGCATCGGCTTTGCAAAATTAATACTACATTCTTAGAAATCGTTTGCATTGCAATATACCACACTTTTGCTTTTCCTAAACCCTGCAATATGCAGCATTCGTAAGTTCACTTGGAATCTTGGTGTTAAACTTCTGTAGCGCTCATCTTCCTCATCTGCCATATCGATCACCAAATTTTATTCCGGTTCGTACACCGTCAGTCGCGAGGGTAAGAAAAGTTAGCCAGCCGTTTATTTTCCTTTGTTTTTAGCTGCAATGTGGATCTCTTACGAGTTCAGTCTGTGACGCAAAGCCTCTTCGTTTTGCACATGAGTTTCGCCTCTCCACCCTCAATCGCATTGTTCGACTGTCTACTTTTGAAGAAAATTTCCTCGTGCATATGACGGCTACGCCAATTTAAAACAAAGGCTCCACCTCCTGTCAGCACTTCGTGCCCAAACACCACCATTATAGGCTTTCGACTGGCCGAAGTGAGTCCTGATTTTTTGATCCTATGAAGCGCTAAAAAATTTTGCGACCCCAATCTGCAAAAAGTTTTAGTTCAGTTCTCCTACAAGCCATAGTGGTGATTACTAAAATCTTTCCATTTTGTTTGATGTCGTAAAGGCAATAGGTGTTCGTTTCTTTCTGAGTTAACAGTTTGGCTGATAAGTCCCCGGCCTAAAGAAAGGAAAAACACATATTTTTTGTCAAAAATTGCGTTATTTATACCCACCCCATAGAATGTGACGGGGGTACAATAAGTTTTGTCATTGCCGTTTCGTACACATTCGAAATATGTCGATTACCGACTATATAGTTATAATCTGAAAGGAAACGAATATAACGATGTCCTTGTCCGTCTGTCCTGTCTGTTCGTACATACGCTTACATGTCTGCAATAATGAAGCACAGGTGCTGAATTTTGCGGTCTGCTTATGTTATTCAGCAGGTCAAGTTCGAAGAATGGGCTAATATCGTCCCAGGTTTTAATATTTCAAACGCTCCACGTTGGGGTTGTTTAAAGAACCGTACTTCAAATATTTGGGGTCTGCAATTTGCTGAAATATTGGAAATCGTAGAGTAATTTCTAGGACGCATAAAAGGTGCTGCTCAAAATCATGGTGAGTATCGGTCCTGTTATTGCGTAATACCAGTATTAGACCGATTCACCGATTTTACTGTCTTGGCTTATAGAAAAACCAGCAGTTTTTTATTCAAATTTACCTGAATTGGGAATCTAGAGGTATTGTGTAGCGACAAACGAATTACGTGGATGTGTGCGTATCGGTCCAATTAGGTGTAATCTTTGGTACTGTGGTCCCATACGTAACACACCTAAGACCCGCATGTAGCCGATTTTGAGTCTTGGGGCTATAGAAACTGTAAGTTTTATCCTAGTTTGCCTGAATTAACATATCTAAGAGCGGTAACTTGAGACATCAAAGAGTGTGCCAAAAAATGGTCTCGTATCGTTCCAATGTTTTGGTATAGAGGCCCCATATTAGACCTATCTTCCCCGATTTTTACATCTTGCGGGTTTTAATAGAAATCCGTAGTTTATATACAATTTGCCCTCGAAATTGGAAATTTGATAGTGGTATTTAGACCAGTTAAAAAGGTGTTGCCACAAATTGAAGTATCGGTTCCATCGTTTGGTATAGCCCCCCATATAGACGATTCTTCCCCGATCTTACTTCTTGGCGCTTCTTAGAATCTGAAAGTTCTTTTAATCAAATTGCCTTGAAATTGGAAATCTCTAGAGACGTGAGTTTCGCCATTGAGGGCGGCCCATAACGGTATTCACGGTCCCGTAGCTTTAGCTATAGCCCTCAATAAGATACTATATCCCGACTTTAAACTCCTTAAGGTTTCTTAAGAAAACCGCTAGTTTATCTCAATTTGGCCTTGAAATTGTAAGATTATATTCTCTCATTTAAGGCTCACGAAATAGGTGATCGGATTAAGTTTTTATCGCCAGTAATGCCTCCATATAGACCGACTTATAACCTTCTTGAGGTATAGAAGTGCACGCATGATCATTGAAAAATTGCTTGAAAGTCAATGTAAAGATTTCCAGATTTTTACTCTCGGGTTGCAAAATCACAGATTTTAAGAAATTTCAAATTCAAGACGTTATTTATAGATTTTCTTCCGCAACACTTACCAAGAGGATGTTAATGATTTCCTAACTAAGCACCAAAATGTTTTTAAATCCAGATCTGATAGTTCATGAGGTGAAATCTTTAAATTTCAAGCCCTACTGAAATTTTCAAAGGAAACCCTAATATTTGCGTTTTCAATGGTGTGCTTATTTAAGATTTCGGCCCGGCCGAAACTTACTGTGTGTATACTTGTTATTAATTCAATCATAGTTCCCCTCAAGAGCGAATACGATTAATATACGAACACTATTTTTTAAAGCCATTTTAGGTAGTACTCCTTCGTTTTTGCCTCATAAATAGGCCTCACAGTTTCGCGATCACACCTCTTCATTGGCACGCCAAAATTTTTTTTTCCACATGCGAGCTAATCCTTTGAGGTCTGAGAACAAAGAAAAAAATCGCTGGGAGGCTAGACTGGAGAATACGTCGGGTGGGAAAGCCAATTCGAAGCACATTAATGCATTTTTGCCATCGTTCCTGAAATGACTTTTTGGCACACGGATGCGTTGTCTTGGGTGGAACGAACACTTTAATTCTTCCTTGCATATGGGGCCGCGTTTTGAGCCGACAGATTTCGAACCTTCAAACGCTCCAAAGTACGGCCATATAATCAGTTTTCCCTTCTCAAAGATAATCGATAAAAAATATTCCAATGCGATCCACCAAAAAACAGACAGAGGCCATTACTTGGCCACCGGACTTTCTTGAGTCCCCCCCCCCCCTTAGTTCCACAGCCTTGCGGAAACGGTTCACGCGGGTCGCTGTCGCACTCCGACCGGACCTAAGTCGAATTGACTCCGGATGTAAGTGATTGGACCAATGTTTCATATCGCACCGGAAAACTGGGGTGTATTAACAGTTATAACAGCTGCAAACCCGGGCCGCTCAGAAATCCATAAAACGCTTCTTGTTTTTTGGTCAAATGTCCCCGAGCTCGCCGCAGCACCACCATTTTGCCACACGAGCTTCCGTATATCCCAATATTGATGAATGATATGACCAACACGAGTTCCTTTTGATAAATCTCTTAAGGCCCGTCCGCTATCTCGATCAACTCTTCATTTTCAAAATCATTTTGTGGATTTTTTTGATCGTTTTCGCGGTAACCACCTCTTTCGGGCGTCCACTGCGTTCACGCGTCTTACCCGTGCTCAATCTTCACCACGCCTTGAATTTTGCATATACCCAATCAATTATTGTTGAATTTCCCTGGGGCAGAGTCCCCGAAAGTCATTATCGAAGCCAAGTTTTTGCTTCCACCGTATTTTTTCCTCAAGAAAATAGTATTTTATAAAAACACAACGAAAATTCTTTTT
>PGFW01056973.1:0-12485 GCA_003123925.1 Haematobia irritans | reverse complement strand
CCCCCCATTTGGCCAAGCCACAGTTAAATGCTTATTTGAATTTTGATCAGTCAGACAAGAAAGGAGAAAAAAATTAATGAAAAAAAAAAAACAAAATAAATTTGAAAAACACAAAACGATATGCTAAATCAGTAATGAGGATCATTATTGTCAACGCTTTTGAGCTTATGATAGAAAAAAAAATAATTTCACATAGAAATTAAAAACTAAATGAAGTCTAAAAAAATGTTTTGTTATTTTTTGCATTTGTTGGATTGCTTTTTTTACGATAAAAATTTAAAAAAAACAAAGCACAATAGTTCTATGGTATTCCTCATTGGTTAGATGTTTTCCAAGAAGACAACACACACAACATACACCAAAACAAAAAAAAAACGCGGGGAAACCATTTTATTCTCTTCATCATCATTTCATTAATGTACAAATATTTTAACTTAGTATGAAATGCTAATCCCATCGTCATAGACAAACGTCAGAGGACACAATAACAATATTACGAGTGGATTGAAAGAAGAAGCAAAAAAAATGCAAAGTAAACATATAAAAATAAATATAAAAATCACTTTAAACTATGCAAAAAATGAGAATATATTCTTTTCTATGTCGATGATGAGGATGTTCTGCTGCTGTTGCTGGTTTTTCTGCCACCGTTTGGAAAAATATCACAAAACTCTCATCTTAATTGTTGATTACATTCATATTCAGACATACATCACTTGGAAATTCCACTTCAGAGAAAAAATTTGTTTCCCTTTTTTTTTTTCATATATTGAATAATTTGTCGATGTTGAGTGAGTAGCGGTGCCAAATACAAACAAAAAAAGCAAAAGGATTGCTAGACCAAGAAGGGCAATGTTTGCAAAAGAAAGCCTGACACAATTTACCTATTAGAATCCAAATTTTGGACAAAACTTTCTTATAGAAATAAAATTTTTGACAAAATTTTCTATAAGAAATAAAATCTGACAAATTTTCTATAGAAATAAAATTTTTGACAAAAATTTCTATGGAAATTAAAATTTTTTTGACCAAAATTTTTCTAGGAGAAATAAAATTTTGACAAAAAATTTCCTATTAGAAATAAAATGTTTGACAAAATTTTCTATAGCAAATTAAAATTTGAGAAACATTTTCTAGAAGCTAAAATTTGCAGAAAATTTTCTATAGAAATAAAATTTTGAAATTTTGTATAGAAATAAAATTGTTGACAAAATTTCTATAGAAATAAAATTTTGGGACTAAAAATTTTTATAGAAATAAAACTTTGACAAAATTTTCTATAGAAATAAAACTTGAACAAAATTTTCTTATTAGAAATAAAATTTTGACAAGAATTTTCTATTGTAAATAAAATTGACAAATTTTTTCTAGAGAAATTAAAATTTCTGACAAAATTTTATTTTAGAACATAAAATCTGACAAAAATTTTTTATAGAAATAAAAATTTTTTGACAAAATTTCCATATCGAAATAAAAATGGTTTTTTTGGAAACAAATTTTCTATAGAAATAAAATTTTAGAGAAAATTTTCTATAGAGATAAAAATTTTGACAAAATTTCTTATAAAAAAAAACATGTTGACAAAATTTTCCATAGAAATAAAATTTTTGAACAAAATTTTCTAGCAGAAATAAAATTTTTGGACAAAATTTTCTATTTAGAAATAAAATTTTGACAAAACTTTCTTTAGAAATAAAAATTTTTGCAAAATTGTCTATAGAAATAAAATTTTGTAGATAATTTTTTTAGAGAAATAAAATTTTTCGAGAAAATTTCCTATAGAAAATAAATTGACAAAATTTTCTATAGAAATAAAATTTTGACTAAATTTTCTATAGAAATAAAACTTTGACAAAATTTTGGGAAATTTTCCTATAGAAATAAAATTTTGATAAAATTTTCTTTAGAAATTAAAATTTTGACAAAATTTCTTCTATAGACAATAAAATTTTGACAAATTTTCTATAGAAATAAAATTTTACAACTTTGCTTATTGAAAAAAATTAACAAAATTGCTTTAAAGAAATAAAATTTAAAAACCTTAGAAAAATAAAATTTTTGAACAAATTTTCTATAGAAATAAATTTTTGATAAAATTTTCTTTAGAAATAAAATTTTGAAAATTTTTCTATAGAAATAAAAAAATTTTGACATAATTTTGTCCTATAAAATAAAATTTTATACAAAAACGTCCTATACAAATTAAATTTGACAAAATTTTCTATAGAAATAAAATTTTGATAACATTTTCTTTAGAAATAAAATTTTGACAAAATTTCCTATAAAAATAAAATTTTGACAAAATTTTCTATGGAAATAAAATTTTGACAAAATTTTCTATAGAAATAAAATTTTGACAAAAGTTTCTATAGAAATAAAAGTTTTTGCCACAAATTTTCTATAGAAGTAAAAATTTTGACAACATTTTCTATTAGAAAAAAATTTTGTATAAATTTCTTATAGAAGCTAAATAATTTTGACAAAATTTTCTATAAAAATAAAATTTTGACAAAATTTTCTTATCAGAAATAAAATTTTGACAAAATTTTCTATAGAATAAAATTTGACAAAATTTTCTATAAGAAATAAAATTTTGAAAAAATTTTCATATGAAAATAAATTTTGAACAAAATTTTCTATGGAAATAAAATTTGAGAACATTTCTACAGAAGTAATATTTTTGAGAAAATTGTCTATAGAAATAAAATTTTGACCAAATAAATTTGTATAGAAATAAAAGATTTTGACACAGAATTTTTACAAATTTTTCCTAGAGAAATAAAATTTTTTGACAAAATTTCTATAGAAATAAATTTTTGAAAACATTTTCTATAGCAATATTATTTTGACAAAATTTCTATTAGAAATAAATTTGAACAAAATTTTTCTTTATAGAAATAAAATTTTTGACAAATTTTCATATGAAATAAAATTTTGACAAAAATTTTCTATAAGAAATAAAATTTTGACAAAATTTTCTATAAAAATAAAATTTTGACAAAATTTGCTATAGAAATAAAATTTTGACAAAATTTTCTATAAAAAAACATGTTGACAAAATTTTCCATAGAAATAAAATTTTGACAAAATTTTCTAGAGAAATAAAATTTTGACAAAATTTTCTATAGAAATAAAATTTTGACAAAACTTTCTTTAGAAATAAAAAATTTTGCAAAAATTGTCTATAGAAATAAAATTTTTTAGATAATTTTTTATGAGAAATAAAATTTGAGCAAAATTTCCATATAGAAATAAAATTTTGACAAAATTTTTTCTATAGAAATAAAATTTTTGACTAAATTTTCATAGAAATTTAAAACTTGACAAAAAATTTTGGGAAAATTTTTCCTATAGAAAATAAAATTTTGATAAAATTTTCTTTTAGAAAATAAAATTTTTTGACAAAATTCTATAGAAATAAAATTTTGACAAAATTTTCTATAGAAATAAAATTTTGACAACTTTTGCTATTGAAATAAAATTTTGACAAAATTGTTTAAAGAAATAAAATTTTGACAAAACTTTCTAGAAAAATAAAATTTTGACAAATTTTCCTATAGAAATAAAATTTTGATAAAATTTTCTTTAGAAATAAAATTTTGACAAATTTTTCTATAGAAATAAAATTTTGACAAATTTGTCTATAGAAATAAAATTTTAACAAAACGTCCTATACAAATAAAATTTTGACAAAATTTTCCTTATAGAAATAAAATTTTGATAACATTTTCTTTAGAAATAAAATTTTGACAAAATTTCCTATAAAAATAAAATTTTGACAAAATTTTCTATAGAAATAAAATTTTGACAAAATTTTCTATAGAAATAAAATTTTGCAAAAATTTCCCTAAAAATAAAATTTTGACAAAAGTTTCTCGATAAAATAAATTTTTTGACAAAATTTTATATAGAACTCAAAATTTTGACAACATTTTTCTATAGCATAAGAAAATTAGAAGTAAAATTTTGCAACAAATTTCTTCTAAAATTAAAATTAGTACAAAACTTTTCTATAGAAATAAAATTTGCCAAAAATTTCTCATAGAAATAAAGAATTTTACAAGATTTCTCAAAATATTAGAAATAAATGTTTTAAAAAATTTCTATAGAAATAATTTTGACAAAATTTTCATGAAATAAATTGTGAAAATTTTCTAAAGAATAAATTGATATAAATTTCTTCTATTTAGAAATAAATGTTTGCAAAAATTTTTTACAAATAAAATTTGAACAAATTTTTACAAATCATAGAAAAATTTTGAAATTTTGACAAAATGTTAATAATCAAAAATTTTCTATATGAAAATAATTTTGACAAAATTTTCTATAGAAGAATAAATTTTGACAAAATTTTCTATAAAAATAAAATTTTGACAAATTATTCTAGTACAATAAATTTTGACAAATTCTTCTATGAATAAAATTTGCACAAAATTTTTTCTATAAAAATAAAAAATTTTTGACAAAAATTTGCTATAGAAAATAAAATGTTTGACAAAATTTTTCTTATTTTTTTTAGAAATAAATTTTGACAAAATTTTTCTATATTAATAAAAATTTTTGCAAAATATTTCTATAGAAATAAAACTTAACTATACTATACTTATACCCCTTACTATACTATTTTAATTTTATTGGAATTTTTGTGATTTTATGTCGTTTTTTTGTCCGTCAGGTAAACTCAATATAATGTGAATACAATTTTTTTTACCTAGGCTCCTGTACAATAAGAAGAACATGCAGCCAAAAATATCTCCTCTTATGTAGCTACGCGTACGAAACGCAAAAACGAACATAAGGAATTTTATTCATTAAAAATGCAATAGATAATGTTTTCACGGATATGCTGATGTTTCGCGTCTGTTTGTTGTTTACATATTCCTTCCATTCGTGCCTGAACAAATTTTGCCATTGACGCCAAAAACAGTCATCCCAAAGAATATATTAACATTGCCAATTGAAAATGTGACATATTTTAAATTTTTCTGCACTCAAAATTGAAACATTCACCGAGAAAAAAAAAACAAATGAGCGAATACATCAAAAAAATGGCTTAAACTATGCCGAAATTTATTTTTTGAAGATTTATATTTAATTGTAGAGCATACCATGAGAAAGTTGAAATAAGCGAAATGTGAAGTTAATCATAAAACTTTGTATTACAATAAATGTTTTTTTGGCACATTAAAATTTAATCAATTAATATGCTATTAAGAGAAGGCTATATTCACATAGTAGGTTAGGTTAGGTGGCAGCCCGATGTTATTCAGGCCTCACTTTAGGACTATTCAGTTCCATTTGTGATACCACATTGGTGAAAAAACTTCTCCTCTTATCACTGAGTGCCTGCCCGATTCCATTGTAAAGGCTTCATTTGGACAAGGGACCTCCTTTTTATAGCCGAGTCCGAACGCGTTTCAAATTGCAACTGAAACACTTAGAGAAGCTTTGAAACCCTCAGAAATGTCATCAGCAATACTGAGGTGGGATAATCCACCGTTGAAAAACTTATTTGCGTTTTCGGTCGAAGCAGCGAATCAACCCACGATCTTGTTATGCAAGACGGGCATGCTAACCTTGCCAGCACGGTGGCCTTCCCATATCACATAGTAAAATCCTAGCTTACAGTGCGCAACCTCGGCAAAAAAGTGAATACCCATGGTTGCTTTTAAATTATTTAGACACATGTGAGACGGTCAAAGTGATTATAAAGGAACGTTTCAGGGAAAAAATTTTGCACTTCTATAGAAATAACAATTTCTGACAAAATTTTCTATAGAAATAAATCGTGGACAAAATTTTTCTGTAATAAATAAAATCGTTGACAAAATTTTTCAAATAAAATAAGTCTTTGACAAAATTTTCTTTAAAAATAAAATTTTGACAACATTTCCTATAAAATAACAATTTTTGAACAAAAAATTTTCTCATAAAAATAAAATTTTGACAATATTTCCTATAGAAAAAAATTTTTGGCAAAATTTTCTATAGGAAGTACAATTTGGACAAAAATTTCTATTAGAATAAAATTTTGACAAAATTTTTCTATAGAAAATAAAATTTTTGACAACATTTTTTATAGAAAAAATCACAAGATTTTCATATAGAAATAAAAATTTTTTTGACGAAAATCTCCTATAGAAATACGAATTTTGACAAAAATTTTCTATTAGAAATAAAAATTTTTTGACAAAATTTTTTTGTGGGACAAAATGAATTTTTGAAAATTTCTGATAAATAAAATTTTTTACCAAAAATTTTCTATTCTAAATAAAAATTTTGCACAAAATTTTCGATCTAGCGAATAAAATTTTGGACAAAAATTTCTATAGAAAATAAAATTTGACAAAATTTTTCTATAGGAAATAAAATTTTGACAACATTTTTTATAGAAAAAAACTCACAAGATTTTCTATAGAAATAAAATTTTTGACGAAAATTTTTCCTATAGAAATACAATTTTGACAAAATTTCTATAGAACATAAAAATTTTGCACAAAATTTTCTGGACAAATGAATTTTTGACAAAATTTTTTGTATAAATAAAATTTTGACAAAATTTTCTATAGGAATAACATTTTAACAAAAATTTTCTATAGAAGTATAAAATTCTGACAAAATTTTCCTATAAAATTAAATGTTGCCGCCAAAAGTGAATTTACCATGGTTGTTTAAATTGTAGACCATGTGATAGGTTAACGTCAAAGCTGATTATAAAGGGAAATGTTTTCAGGAAAATTTTTCACATCTATAGAAATAAAATTTTGACAAAATTTTCTATAGAAATATAAAAAAATAAAATTTTGACGAAATTTCCTATAGAAATACAATTTTGACAAAATTTTCTATAGAAATAAAATTTGACACAATTTTCTTGAACAAATGATTTTTGACAAAATTTTCTGTATAAATACAATTTTACAAAATTTTCTATTCGAATAATAAAATTTTGACAAAATTTCGATAGGAATAAAATTTTGCGCGGACAAAAATTTCAATAGAAATAAAATTTTGACAAACATTTTCTATAGAAAACTATAATCGTGACAAAATTTCTTGGATAAAATAAAAATTTTGACAAAATTTTCAAATTGAAATAAAGTTTTGACACAAATTTTCAAAATTGAAATAAAATTTTGACAAAATTTTTCTTAAAAATAAAATTTTGACAATATTACTATAGAAATAAAAATTTTGACAAAAAATTTTCTTATAGCGAATAAAATGTTGGACAAAAATTTCTATTAGAAAATAACAATTTTGGAAAATATCTCTATAGAAATAAAATTTTGACAACATTTTTTATAGAAAAAAAATCACAAAATTTTCTATAGAAATAAAATTTGGACGAAATTTCCTATAGAAATACAATTTTGACAAAATTTTCTATAGAAATAAAATTTTGACAAAATTTTCTGGACAAATGAATTTTTGACAAAATTTTCTGAATAAATAAAATTTTTACAAAATTTTCTATAGAAATAAAATTTTGACAAAATTTTCTATAGGAATAAAATTTTAACAAAATTTTCTATAGAAATATAAAATTTTTTTACAAAATTTTTCTATAGAAATAAAATTTTGGACAAAAATTTGCTATTAGAAATAAAATTTTGGACAAAGATTTTCTATAGAAATAAAATTTTGAAAATTTCTTTATAGAAATAAAATTTGGACAGCATTTTTACAGAAAAAAAAAAATCACAAAATTTTCTATAGAAATGTAAAATCTTGACGAAAAATTTCCTACAGAGAAATAAAATGGCTGAAAAAATTTCTATTATGATATAACCTAATATCACAAATTACTTCTTATGAAATAAAATTTTCTATAGAAATCAAATGTTGAAAAAAATTTCTATAGAAATAAAATATTGAAAAATTTTCTATGGAAATAAAATTTTGACAAAGTTTCCTATATAAATAATTTTCTTGACAAAATGTGCTATAGAAATAAAATTTTGACAAAATTTCCTATAGAAATAAAATTTTGACAAAATTTTCTGTACAAACGAATTTTTGACAAAATTTTCTATAGGATTAAAATTTTAAAAAATTTTTCTATAGAAATAAAATTTTGACAACGTTTTTTTTTTTTTAGAAAAAAAAGATTCACAAAAGTTTTTAGAAATAAAATTTTGACAACATTTTCTGTACTTATGAATTTTTGACAAAATTTTCTGTATAAATAAAATTTTGACAAAATTTCCTATAGAAATAAAATTTTGACAAAATTTCCCATAGAAATAAAATTTTGACAAAAATTCTATAGAAATAAAATTTTGACAAAATTTCCTACATAATTGATTTTTTGTCAAAATTTTCTTTAGAAATCAAATTTTATCAACATTTTCTACAGGCATAAAAATTTAACAAAATTTTCTATTGAAATATAAAATTTTGATAAAATTTTCTATAAAAATAAAATGTTGGCCAAAATTTCTTATAGAAATAAAATTTTGGACAACATTTTCTATAGAAATAAAATCTTGGATAAAAATTTTCTATAGAAATAAAATTTTGGTAAATTTGTCTATAGAAATAAAATTTTGACAACATTTTTTATAAAAAAAAAGTTGACAAAATTTTCTATAGAAAAAAAATGTTGACAAAATTTTCTATAGAAATAAAATTTTAACAAAAATGAAAATAAAATTTTGACAATATTTTCTATAGAAATAATTTTTTTTTTTTAATTTTCAATAGAAATAAAATGTTGAAAAAATATTCTATAGAATTAAAATTTTGACAAAATTTTCTATAGAAATCAAATGTTGAAAAAATTTTCTATAGAAATAAAATATTGACAAAATTTTCTATGGAAGTAAATTTTTGACAAAATTTTCTTTAGAAATAAAATTCTGAAAAAAATCTATAGAAATAAATTTTTCACAAAATTTTTATAGAAATAAAATTTTACAATTTTGGGATTATTTGTTTGGCTTGAGGTCATGGACTAATGAAAAATGCTGGTGTTAATGTTTTTCATATATTTCAATAAAATTTTGACAAACTTTTCTATATAGAATAAAATTTTGACAAAATTTTCGATAGAAATAGAATTTTGATAAAATTTTCGATAGAAATGAAATTGTGACATAATTTTCTGTAGAAATAAATTTTTGAAAAAAAAATTCTATAGAAATAAGAAACCTAGTTTATCTAAAGGAAAATCATTATAATTGTAAAACTTAAATGTATAGCAAAGTTTAAATTTCCTCAAACCGCATTAATAAAATAACATTTCGATTTTAATTTCAGCCCACAAAATATTTCGCTTTCCTGCTTACATTGGTAAAGTACCATGCAATTGTGGTAATGTGTGTGTGTGTATAGACGTCTCTATTAGTGTAAAGTATGCGTATTTTACAGTTGACCCCAACAAATGATTGATTGGCAGTTATAAAGTCACATAAAAACCTACGAAAACAATTCTTTCACATACAAATAAACGTAGATTAATAGCACACACACTCACACACATATGACTTAAAACGGAAATAGCGGTAACTGTGGTCGTCAAACGGATATTCAAGGCATAACTCATGAGTTCTCTTACTGATTGAGCGCACACGAACTCTTGAACTATGGTCCATATCTATTGTGGAAGCATAAAGGCATACACATGCTATGTCATACTCAAATGTAAGTATATATGTTTTGGCATATGTCACCGTTTTAATCCCTTAGTGTTGTTGATTAAATAAAAATAATTATTTTGTATAAAAATTGCTTACAGTATACACGAATGAAAGAAAAACATAACCAAAAGGCGGCAAAACACAGAAATGGCACACAAAAAAAACAAAGAAATTGAAAAAAGCGAAACGTAAACGTGTAACCGGAAATGTTAAGCAAGTTGCTTATTCCATATATTGGACGTAATACATATGTATTCAGGATGTTGTGTATATGTAATGTGTATGTTGAGTATGTCAATGAAATATAAGAGCATAAAAAAACTGTAACATGGAATAATTGTCCAGCATCTCCACCTTCAGGCTATTTCGCGTGGTAATTGTATTAAAATGTTTTGTGTCAATTTACACTTGATTAACAATTATTTTCACACCAAAACCATTAACGGTTTTGCCATCTTCACCCTCAACCATATCAAGCCAAACCCTCTTCTCTCATACTCTAAAATTGTTATACTCTCTCTTTCTCTTTGTGTTTATCACATCAGCATAACAAATTTAACTCATCACTCTTTAACCAGAGAAGAAGAAAAACAGACACGGAGAGAGAGAGCAAGAGAGTATGAGAAGGTGTATATGGTTTATATATGGCTGGGTCTATGATGATTGTGTGTATGAGTGTGCGTGTGTATGCGAGTGCATTCATTCTGTCTCATCTCCGTGCGTGGGGGGTAATGGGGGTGGTTATGATTTCACTGGGAAGCATGTGTTCTCAATTTCGAGTGTTTTTTTTCGTTCTTTCTGTTGTAACTGTAGAAAGCTCTCTTTTCTCCCCCTCCCACACGCCCCTTCTATTGAGATGAATGCTGATGCTGACGCTGAAAAGCTGTTTTACATTCTTTGGCTATGTTTGGTGTTTCATAGTTCTTGATTTTGGTGTCATTGTGACGTATGACACCGGTGTATTCGTACCCTTATCATTCTCTCGCCCCGTGTGATTTTTCCATACAACTGGACGGAGAACTGATAAGGGCTCGTATCGCCGCTACAACAGAAGAAAGTGTATGGAAAATATCCTCAGTGTTGTTAGTGAAATACGCAAAGTTTTAGTTGAAAATGTGATTTTTACTAAAGTCCTAATGTGTGAATAATAAAAAATAAAATTAATGGTAAAAAAATTAAGAACTTAAAAAAAAACCTACGATTTTTGAATCAGAAAAACAAAGTGCAAAATATAAAGAAAAATATTGAAAAAAAAAAACAAATAAATAAAAAATTTTATCATAAGAAATAGGACTAAATGTGGAAAAGAAATAAATAAATATTAAAAACAAAATTAAACTAGAAAACAAAGTGATATTACATCTTCTTCAACAAATTAACTATAAAATTTAAAATGCTGCTGTGATATTTAAAAAATACGAGTTCTAAATAAATTGTGATTAAAAACATAAATTGATTTTATAGAAAAGATGTGTGCAAGCGAAGTTTAAATTCTCAACATTAGTTGACCACAAATAAATTTGAACAAAAAATTCCAAATAAATTGTTATTAAAAACCATGAATTAATTTTTAAAGAAACAACACATGTAAGTGAAATTAAATATATCAACATTAATTGTCAAAAAAAAAAAACCAACAACTGTGATGTTCTGTCAAAAAATCGAACGAATTTCCAATGCCTTTAAAATATTGCAAAACGTCTCCAGGAATTATCCAACAAGAGTTTTGAAAATATATATAGACCTATATCCTTAAAAAAAATAAGGAATCTATTGGATATTAATTTTTGTTATAATTAAGGGCAAACTTCTAAAAATAAAACAATATTCAATTTATTTTCCAAGAATTAAAAGTTTCAGGAAACCTTAATGATAACTTCATTTACATGCAAAACAAAAAAAAAAACAAAAAAAAAACACCACAATTTGAAGAAATATCGAATATAGTTTTTTTGTTTTAAATACAATTAAGACTAATTTTTGTGTCAGTCAGATATTAATGCAGGCTGGTCCTTCGTCCAAACCAATGACTTTACATATTATTACAATGGATTATTGTCTCTTATAAAAATAAGAGACAAAAAACCACAATATTTTGTGATTAAAAACAAATAAAAAAAAATTAAAAATTGTATATTTTTTCCAAATAAAGCGCAAAAAACTCCGAAAGTTTTTAAAGAAAGTAGATCGTCTCAAACTTTCAAAAATTTTCAAAGTGGACACCTCAAAAGTGTAAAAATTTTGTGAAATGTTACACACTCAAAAAATGTGAGTCTTTTAGGGCACTAGAGCCAAATTAACTCTATTTATACCCTTCACCACTACTGTGGTACAGGGTATAATAAGTTTGTGCATTTGTATGTAACGCCAAGAAGGAAAAGTCTGAGACCCATCATTTAGTATACCGATCGTCTTAGAATTAAATTCTGAGTCGATTTAGCGATGTCCGTCTGTCTGTCTGTCTGTCTGTCCGTCTGTCTGTCTGTTGATGTATTTTTGTGTGCAAAGTACAGCTCGCAGTTTTAGTCCGATTGTCCTAAAATTTAGTATAGGGTCCTGTTTCGACTCAAAGACGATCCCTATTGATTTTGGAAAAAATCGGTTCAGATTTAGATATAGCTGCCATATATATTTTTCACCGATCTGGTCATAATTTGCGTGTATATCAACCGATCTTCCTCAAATTCCGTACATCCGAATATTTTATGAGTCTCGAAAAACTTGCAAAATATCATCCAAATCGGTTCAGATTTAGATATAGCTCCCATATATAGCTTTCGCCCGATTTACACTTATTTGCCCACAGAGGCCAATTTTTGTCGTTTAGTTGAAATTTTGCACAGG
>PGFW01056964.1:0-10106 GCA_003123925.1 Haematobia irritans | reverse complement strand
ATCAAATTGCCTTTTTTGCTCTTGTTTCAACCAAACTAAGCCAGGTTTTAGTGTAATCGTGATCCAGCGTTTTGCAGTTTTAGCAGTTGTTCCTTGTTATTGTAGCATTCAATGACTTACTATTACTTTCCTGCAGACTTTCACATACTTCAAGATCAATTTTTATATCCACCACCATAGAATGGTGACGGGGGTATAATAAGTTTGTCATTCCGTTTGTAACACATCGAAATATCCATCAGAAATCCTAAGACGATTTAACCATGTCCGTCTGTCTGTCTGTTGTAATCACGCTACAGTCTTCAATAATGAAGCAATCGTGCTAAAATTTTGCAAACAAATCGTCTTTTGTCTGCAGCAGGTCAAGTTGAAGATGGGCTATATTGGTCAGGGTTTTGATTAGTTCCCAATATAACCACCCTCCCGATTTGGGGTCTTGGGCTTATAGAAACCGTAGTTTTTATCCAATTTGCCTGAAATTGAAATCTAGAGGTATTTTAAGACCATAAAGAGGTGTGCCAAAAATTGTGAGTATCGGTCAATGTTTTGGTATAGCCCCCATATAGACCGATCTCCCGATTTTATTTCTTGGGCTCTTACTTAATATAGATTTTTATTGTTTTAATAAAATACAAATTGACATAGAATTGATATGTATTTAATAGTAAATAAGCAAAAAGTACATTTGAAATGTGTATCGGAGATAATAAAAATTTTTGGATGCATTTAATATTTTCTGGAAATCCTATGCTCACATTGAAAAGTTATTCTACATATATTTTGGTGGATTTTTGATGGGCTCTTTAAATACATGAATAGTTATGATAGGAAGATGTGTATAAGTCACTTCAATAAATGAAACATCTAACCATCTATAAGAATGGCCCCATAGAGAACCAAAAAAAAACCTCTATATGGCTTCTCTAAGTGGTTTCACTGCAATGTGGAACGCCGTTCGGACTCGGCTAAAAGGAGGTTCCTTGTCATTGAGCTTAACATGGAATCGGAGCAGCACTCAGTGATTAAGAGAGAAGTATCACCAATGGACTGAGTAGTCTAAGTGAGCCTGAAACTACATCGGGCTGCCACTTTAACCTAACGTAACCTAACTAAAAAATTGAATTGAAGTTAGGGCGTTTTTCAGAAAATCAGACGCCAAAACACGCATTAAAAAACTTGACAGTCAAGCCAAATAAAGCCCGTCTGGGAACCTAATTTGCATACACACATATATTTAAAAAATGTTATATTTTTAACATATATGCCGTAAAAATTTTATCGTATTTTATGAATATTATATGCTTGCACTTAAAATTAATGTGCTAAAAATTTGAGTTTCAAACATATAATTTTTACACCCAATTTTATACCCATATCAGATGTATAAACAGTATAGAAAACACTTCTTTGGGGAAGTGGGGGAGAAGAATCGAAATATTTTCAGTCTTAGATGATTCGAAACTCTATTAAAATTTGTTTTATCACTGGGACATCTAGTACCTTTCCATATTCTTCGCAAAAAATTTGAGTAAAATGCTAGAAATAGAGCTATTTTCCGTACTTTGTAGATTGCATACACTCGACACGGCATATAAAACGTTTGTCAAGGTTTCTATGGCACCTTTCTATTTAAGACATTTTGCTGCAATCGAACAAACGTTTGGAAACTGGAAGTAAATAATTAGTTTGCACAGTACAAATATAAAATATATATTCGTTAGCTTAATGTGTAAAGTCAAATTTTTGAAATTTTACAGGAGAGACAAAATACTTAATAGAATTGTGAAATAAAACCTATTTTTTTTTCGGAAAAAACTGTAAATGTGAGCTTACCATATAATTGCCCTCGTTAACAGTTGTTTTATGACTTATAATGAATATAAAGCGTTAAATGTGTAAAGGCCGATGTTGAATGTAACCACATCTAAACGCCGAGTTTTTTCCGAATTTTATTTGACAGTTTCTCTTTTTTCAGACTTACTCAATTTTGAACCATGGAGCGCATACACAATCCCAACAACGTGTTAGAAGTTATCCAGACTTATGTATGAAAACGGTCGCGGGGCGGCGTTCATTTTCGAAGAAAATTCATCTTCAAGTGAGGAGCGCACATTTTCACACCTCAGTGGTTTCCAAATTAAACAGAATTGCCGCAGTTTGGGCGAATTGAGAATCCAAGGAGCTGATTGTGTCGAAAAACCATCGACACCCACAAAGAAGTGACGCGTTTGGTGCGGATTATGGGCTGGCGGCATCATCGGGCCGTACTTTTTCCAAAATAGACCAGTCAGGCAGTTACTGTGAATGGTGTTCGCCCTATCGTGAGATGATAACGAACGGTTTATGGCCCGAATTTTGAAGCATATGCGATGTGGACGATATTGTGGTTCAGCAGACGGTGCCACTTCAAAGCCACAGCTAACCGAAAACAATGGCTCTTTGCTCGCCAACAAATTCAATGGCGTGCATCTCATGTATACGATATCTAATTGCGCCCGCTAAGATCATGTTATTTGACACGTTGGACTTTTTTCTTTGGGGCGTTATTTGGAAAAAAAAGGTTTACGTCATAAGGCCAGCAACAATTCAATAGCCTAAAGGATGAGATAATTCGGCAACATAACCGGCATATAACCTCCCATTATGCCTCCAGCGTAACTCGCAAAATTTGCGACCATTCGGATGGAGGGTGTTTGCACCGAGCGTCACGGCCGGCCCATTTGGCCCCGATATTTTGTTCTATTACATAATTGAGAATTACCAAATATATCCATAATAAAATAAAATTACAATAATTTTCCTAAATCAGTTTGTGTTTTATCAAATCAAACATCGCCGCACTCTTGAAATTTTTGGCACCACCCCTTTCTATAAGTATATAAAATATTTGTAAATTTTTTAATATATTATACAGTTTAACGCGGTGTCAAAATCTCTTTTTTTTGTTGTTAATTGCTTGGTTTATTCTTCAATCATTTTGTATGTCTTTTGATAGCTTAAACCAACAGTAGAAAGAAATGGTTTGCTCAATTTATTTAGGCCAAAGCCCTAATAGACTGCAAGATGGTTAGGATGGACGCACGTTTGTCGCGAATTAGGCACATGTCCTCAGAATAATTTCAGGCAGTTTCACTAAACCCAAAGTGAACCACACTTGAGCCGGCCTTTCGGCCGCAAATAAATTTGTAACAAACATATTATTAGCAAAAAAGGGAGTAATAATTATCAATGTGTTCAACTTTTATGCTTTCAATACAAACAGTAAAAACTTTCCGCAAAATTCGCAACACAAAAAATTTGCTCCGTTAACATTTTTTTTAGCCAAAGCCTACTAACCTACAATTGACTTAGCACGTGTATTTTGAACAGGTGCTGACTTTAGCACTTTTACACATCATTACCAACAGAAGAATAAAAACAGATATTTAATAGATTTTTTTGCGTAAACTATTGTATTTATTGACTTTCATCTGCGATCTTGCCTTTTAATCCATATTTTTTATAAAAAAGGTTGAAAATTAGCACCTTTACACATTAAACTACATGATATATGATTTGAACAGAATATGTTTGTAAGTATATGTTACACGAGGCACTATTTTTTGGGCATTGAATATTATGATACAACGCAGCGTACACCGGAAAAAAGTTACTTACATTGTTTTACGAAAAATTAACTAAACCATATTAATAATGACCATGAATTTTGACGCCAAAATTTTCTTTCGTCTACATAAGTTTCATGAATTTTGTTGTAAATTAATTTACTTACATTGCATTCGTATTTACGTTCATTATTACTACCTACCCTCATTCAAAATTATTACTGCTATCCAGAAAATGAACCAATTTTTGGGAAAACTATATTAAGAATTTGGTTGCAAACAAAATGCACTTGGTCAGTATAATTTTCAAAAATGGCTTTCATGATTTTCTTATAAATTAATTCTAACAATTGCATCGCTATTTAAGTTCATTATTACCTACCCGCTATGAAGAATGTACTCACCCTTTATTCAAAATATTACTGCTTATTCCAGAAAACAATGGAAACACATTTTTTTGGGCGAAAACTATAAAAATTGGTCTGCAAACAAACTTGATTTGTCAGTATAATTTTCAAAAAAGTAGATAAATTAACGGCATCAAAGAGAGCAGCAAGCCTGTATCCAAAATCTAGGACAGTTTTTTTTCGCTACAATTACAAGTAAATTTTCTATAACCACTAGCTACTTTATTTCAAAAATTACTTATTATATTACACAAAACTATGGCTTATGGCAATAAAGGAAATATTCTTTATCTCGCTACAGTATGCAGTTACTAGTCGCGTACGTTAGGTAATTCTTCTTTCAAAAGATTTATGTTAATATGCTTACTTATTTTTGGTTTAAAGAACTAACTAATTTAAATTTTTCAATTTTCCATATTTCCCATGGCATAAGTTGTTATATTTCATTGAACTTGTTCGTCTAATTTCATCGATTTAGTCTAGTTTTTGTTGTTGTGGTTTCTTTATTACCCTCCACCATTTAGGATGGGGGTATCATTAACTTTGTCACTTCGTTGCTAACACATCGAAATAATTGCTACATTAAGACACCCATAAAGTATTATAATATATATTATATATTTTTATTATATATATATATATATATATATATATATAATATATATATATATATATATATATATATATATATATTTCCATCCAAATTCAATAATGTTGTCTTCCAAAAAAAACTATATGTTCTTTATGTGAACATTTAGTAATAGTGTTGGTAAACATTTTTGCAACCCAAAAATATTATATGCCTTAGAAGAATTGTCTCCACAAGAAGACTGTGCTCAAATTTTTTTTTCTGCCTAATTTGTATATTCCATCACATTTTTCTCACTTTTTCTGTAATACAAACATTTTTAGAAGAAATTATTATATTTTATATATATAGGCCTTTGCGGGCCACGAGCCGATGCAACACATAAGATTGTTTAAAACATAACATTTGTTACCAACATTACAAATTTGTTGCCAGCGCTGGAGCAGTGCGTTGTCGTCCGCCTTGCGTGGACAGGCGACCTGGGGTTCGATCCCTGCTTCGACCCAACACCACTTTTTTTTTTTGAATATATTCCAGATACGTTTCCGAAGTTCCCGAAAAAGGTGTTTTCAGGCATTACAACAATTATATTAAATTTTTTACTACGAAATTGCTAAAGTTGTCTTATTAAAGTCAGAAAAGAAAAGTGCTTGATATAAACGAATGAGCTGAGTCAAATCAAATATTATTTTTTTATTGCAACAATAAAAATTGTGTAACAATAAAGGCTTTTTGTATACAAGCTTTAAATTTTCGAAGAAATTTCAAAAAACTCTTACAAAGAAGAAACTGGTGAATGTGCGGAGTCATATATTAAAATTTTCCGATCGAATGTTCTAAGGTTAACGATAACCATTCAAAAGCACATTTATCATTTAAATTCTAAAACAGTTATTTAAAAACAGGCACATAAATTTATCTTTCTGGTGGTGAACAATTTGTTTGCTAGCCATGTTACACATTATATTTAGAAATACAAATTAAATATGAATTTTTATTAACGAACTAATTTTGCTACTTAATTTTTAATTCTTAAGGCCGCGTATAAATTGGCATTATGACGCCAAAATTAGCCATGTTTACCTTTTAAAAATTTTCTTTAATATTTTCTTTTAAAGAAAATAACTTATTCAAACTTGTTGTTTTGGATCTATTCCCCACCATTGCTATAATACAATTTACCGGAAAAAGTTGTTAATGTCATTCTTGCGTCTTTGCCGCTAAAATAGAAATTAATTTTTTAGGCGGCAAAACTCGAACTCAATTGCCCCACTTTTATTTTCCGAAAAAAATCGTCAACTCCTCTTGGACTACTCATTAATAAAGAGGAACTTGAATTCCTTTGTTTTTATAATCTTCAAAGGTCGATACTTTCAATGAATGTCGTGTTTGTCGTTCATTAATTAAGTGATTTTGACTAACAAATGGGTATCATAACATGAAAGAACAAATTTGCGGGACTAAGTCAACTTGACTTTAATAATTCAGAAAAATTTCCTTGGAAAAATTAATGAAACTGTCTTTAAAATTTGTTGCATCTTGACTTTCTGACTTTCAAAAATTTTAGGGGGATATGGGTTTTTCTTCCAAATACTGTTATTTTAAAGACATTTGTTTACTTGAACATAGCATATTTCTACTGGAAGTTCTTGCTTTTTAACGGACCAGTTTATAGCCATATGAAAAAAGCGGAAAAATGAAATTGTGCCTCTAGAGAAGCAAATTTCAGAGTACAACAAAACCCCCATTTAAAAAGCTGAATTGTGCTCTTAAACAGCATCCTCACTTTGTATTCTCGCTCTTTTGGTTCGAATCCAATATCAAAATTGTTAAGTGGCAGACACAATCTTTGGAACCGGACATGGCCTTTTTGTTCAGTGTATAGTTGCCCTTTTCGTTAGTTTTTTATGAAGATCCCTTTTAATTACCCTTGTTTGAATATTTTTGACTTACTTGTTCTACGTTTCCGCATTTGTTGACGAAACAAAAAATTGTGCCCGTAATCGCGAAATGATAACAGAAAACTCATGCTTCTTTTCAAATATAATTTTATCTTTTGTTCCGGCAATGAATTTTCTCTCTCAGAATACGTGCATTTTAATATTTTAATTTAGCATATACAATTTTTGGCGAAGTCTTAATATCACAAACATATTATATTTTTTACTCATAATATGTAAATTATATACTTGTTTATATTGACACATAGTATTTATTTTCTATATTAATGAAATTTTTCTTTGTGTATATATATTGTAATGCCGCCAATTGGGTTACGTTTCATTATTTTACTGTCCAGCATACACTTTGTCTCTCTTTGCTAAACACATATATGCTTATGCGGCTATTCTAAATTAAATATATGTTTGGATATCTATATTTACAAACATTTTATGTCCAAAACATAATATGCTCTAACAATATTAACATATATGTCCAAAACATATTATGCTATGTTTATTGAACTTATTATGATTGCCACTCAAAAAATATTGTTATTAAAAAAATTGAGTTCAAACGATATAACTGTTTATACCCCAAACATATGAAAAACAGTCTTTTTCGTCCGTGTATAGCCCCATATATAAACGGACCCCCAAAAATTTGCGCTTGCGATTTGCTCTAAGGGAAGCAAATTTCATCCGATCCGCTCTGACATTTTTTACCATGGTTTGTATAGTATATGCCGTCTCTAACAACCATGCCCAAAAAATTCCGGTCCACATCGGTCCATAATTATTTATATTTTCTTCTTTCTGCGTACAAACAAGCTTATGTTTTTTGGTAATAGACCAAGATTTTTCTTTTTAATCCCAAAAACGCGTTTTATGTCCTGCCTCATGGGCATCATATTCTCGTTCTGTTGATATATGTACTTCCTGCAGTGTTTCTTGGGTATGCTTGAAGAACTTCCTGTATTTGTGCTTCATTTTTCTAATTCAACCAACAAAATGCCCATAATTTTGTACGAAAATTTTTGGTTTACGGTTTTGATATTCAGGTTCAATATCTAGCTGTTGCACCCTCAAAAAAAAATCGCCTTTCTTTAACATATGCTTCCAACATATTTTGCAGGAAGCACATTTATTATTATTGCATACTGCCGAAACATTAATATGTTTTGTTTTTATGTGAACATATTTATGTTGGAAGCGTTTTTTGAGCCAAAAATATTTATATGTTTGGCGAAAATATTTTCCAAACACGATCTGTGCTTCAATTCCCTAACATTTACTCGTAATTTTTCACTTCCACGAAAAATATTTTTTATGTATTGGCATCTTTTTCTGTAATACAAATAATGTGAAGAAATTATTCACTTTTACCAAATTTTTTTTAATTGTACCCTTTCGCCTGCACAGGAGAATCGAACCGAGGACCATACAGTTTGTAAGCCAAGGCACACTTCTCCACTGGGCTACGTAAGCTGCTTATAGTCACCAGTAGATAAATTGATCCAAATTTATTAGGATCATACTTCCAACAA
Organism: Haematobia irritans; assembly: GCA_003123925.1. NCBI lineage: Eukaryota > Metazoa > Arthropoda > Insecta > Diptera > Muscidae > Haematobia > Haematobia irritans. The sequence continues at coordinate 2,018 of PGFW01056964.1, read as the reverse complement.
CATTTGCCTTTTGTTACCATTTTTTTCTTAATACGACTTTTAACCACAAGTATGTACCCCACTTGTGGAAACATGTGAAAATCATTCCGCCGTTCCCAATCATAATTTGGATTTCCGTCCCATATCTGATTACTCAGCCTATTTGTCTTAGGTTTTCGAAAAGCATAATTGCACTGCTCGTCAGATGTCAGAAGTATCTTCACGGGAGGTCACTGTTGACTGCCGTAGGCAGTCTGGGTCTTCGCGCCCGCACCATTTAGTTGCCCATCCACTGCCCTGCGCGGAGGTTTCAGAATCGTTGAGCAGGAGATATTGAATGGACAACCAAAGGTTGGATGTTACTGTACTTTTGGATCACTCAAAAGCGTTTGATTCTGTTGATCATCAAAATCTGGCCATGAAATTGAGACGTTTCTTTAAATTCTCATCAACCGCATTGGACCTGATTACGTCGTACCTTAAGGACAGGATTCAAACAGTTTATAGTGGAGGCGATAGATCGGGACCTCTACCTGTATATAGCGGTGCTAACCACAGGGGTCCATTATATGGTCCGTTTTATTAATTCTCACTCATATGCCAACGATCTCCCCCTTACAACTTAGAGCATTGCAATACTGCATGTATGCTGAGACGTCCAGGTTATTTCCTTGAGCGGCAATGTTTAGCCAGCTATCAGCGGGACACTGTAGAGAGGCCTTAACTTTATGATCTAACCGTGTTATTAATTGGGCGAAGGCTAACGGATTATGCCCTGAACCCTACTAAATCGAAATGCCTTATATTACACAGCGAACAAGCATTTCCACCCACATGCGCCGGAATTATTTAAAATGGTCAAGAAGGTTAGATGTTTGTCACCAGAGCTGAAGAATTTAGGAGATAATTTCAATAGTTCACTTAGATTGGGACAGATCATGTCAATTTCTGCTGCGGGCCAGACTTTATGCTTAGCGTTAAAAGCGCTTGTGTTTTTTAGCCATTCCTATACGCACTGAACATACGAATTCTCTGGCCGAAAACCTTTACGAAGTACCAGACTGATTTATTGCTGTGAAACTTTTGCTAAGTTGTGACTCGGGAGTCTACGGCAGGTTAAATTTGCCTTCAATAGCATCATCCGTTTATGTTATGCCGACTGAATAGGCCGACAACGGGGTCGCACAATTCTAGCGAATTCTCTGTATGGTTTTCACCTTCTCAAAAAAAAAAAAATCATCAAAAAATTCTTCCAGACTCTCTCAATTCAAAGGCTTTGATATTTTGGCCAGAAACTTATAGTTAAAAAAAACCGCGACACCGGATAACTTGTTATTACAAATTCGAGATTCGCCCAATATCAACAGTAGGCAAGGAAAAATTAATACCAATTTAGGCGTACCGATGTCTTGGTTTCCGCAATGGCATTTTTTTAGTTCAGTACAATACGTCCTTTTGGAACACATTACCGCAGCCAAAACATACAAAAGATCAGCAAACCCCTTTATTTTTAAAAGCGATACTTACCCAATTGGCTATCCGCCGAATTATTATTTACAATCTATCTTGTCCTCATAAACTTTCCTATTTACATACTTATCCACGTCTTATGCCATTTAATGTTTAAATTTTTTCTTCGATATTATTATTTAAATTACTAATAACATATTACTTTTCAAATCTATTTATTATTATAATATTATTAATATTTAAAGAAAATGTTTTTCTCAATTTTTCTTTTATAAATTTCACCATAATATGAATTATTGTAATCCTAATTAGCATGGATATTATTTCAACTATTGGAAATCTGCACTATAATTTATAAGACATTGTCTTGCCTGATGTAGAAATATTACAAATAAATAAAATAAAATAAATAAAAAAAAAAAAATAAAAAAAATAATATCGTTTTTAAGTTGACATTTATAATAGCATAGTTTTGCAGCGCCACGAACACATACATTTGTTCGCCACGTGCGAGCAGTGGTTAGCCATGTCTGCCTTGCATGCCAAAGGGGTACGTGGCCGCTTTCAAA
>PGFW01056948.1:5689-19976 GCA_003123925.1 Haematobia irritans | reverse complement strand
TAAGGTGTTGTCAAGAAAATTTTTGAGAGGCAAGAATATAACTGTCTTTTGGATTTTGAATATCTTAACATCTGATTTCTGCAAACAGCAATTTTTCATGAAAATCGAATCTCCAAGCAACCATTCTTATCGCACCGCCATCAAATGTGAAGCTGCCGTGCGACGATATCTTTAGATATTAGTCGAGGGGCATTACCAATAGACTCCAGACAAAAAACTTAATCGATAGCGACGTTTCTCTTTGTTAATATCGAGAGACCGTAAATCATATCGCAGAAGTATAGTACAATTTTCAGTGCAAATCGATTATAAAACTACGGTTTCTAGAAACCAAGTAAGCCCCTTAAAAAAATCGGAGTATTCGATTGTATGAAGGGAGCTAAATAAAACCCAAAACATGGAACGTAAATAACAGGACACCAGTGTTTTAGGCACACGCTTTCTTTATGGTTATATAAATACCTCTAGATTTTGCCAATCAATAGCTGTATCAAGAGCAAATGGATAAATAACTTCAGCTACGATGGTAAAGTCTGATAAGCCCTAAAAAGAGCCTTCCAATCGGAGGTCGGTTTTATATATATTGGGACTATATCTAATTTGACATAGCATGGACCGAATAAGCACCATTCACTTCGAATCACCATACCATTGCACAACCAAAAATCCTGAGTGTTGTGTCAACAAAAATTTACTAGCCGATGTGCTTCATTATTGATACGGAAGTAAGTCGTGATATTAACAACATGCCACATTGATAGCGCGCGCAACAGGACCATCGGTTATTATCGGGTCTTAAATATTTTCACCTGGAATCAAGAACTATCTGGAATTATTAGAAACATTTGTTATTTATGTTGAAGAATAATATAGTCGGAAATCAATATTATGTGAAATTGTGTTTACAATATCGTGAATGACTAGACACTTATTAGACTATAAAAAACCCCTACGTCACCCTATTCTAAATGGATGGTGTGAGGATATACCATGAAAGAATTGGAGGTCGTTGAGTAGGTATCGTTGTATTCTGCTCCTTTTGAAGGGAACTATGTTGATATTATAAATAAATTATTTTGACAAAAAATATCTTGTGTTTGTGTCTCATTAAGATTTATGTTTAAATCCCGGGGACTCTTATCAGACAAACTGTTATCTTCGTATGAATCGGTATACATAAATATATAGAATAATAATAAATGTGATAAAAATGTCTGAATTGTCGAAAGATCTTATAATGCAATTTTTATATTCTTTAATATTTTTTAGTAATGCTCATGCAATATGTTGATAGCGTCTCACTGGCATTTATTAACCAATTATAAATTTATTGGAGTCTTAGGATCATTTTGTAATAGCATAAGTAAAAGGTTATGTCCTTATACGGAAATTCAAATATTTATATAAAATAACATTTTTTGTATATGAGATAAAGGTTGAAATACCCATCTTATATGCCAATGGGGCTCCTAACTAAATTTGAAAGGGTGTTTCCAAATCATGGTATTGCAATATTAGAAGTAACCTAGGACCACAAGTCTTCGAACTAGCGACGGTATATCTTTTAAAATGCTTTTTAGTAAAACATAGATTAGAAAGGAATAATCAAGCCACCACTTAATAATGATATAAAAACATGGATGACAGATGATGTAAATCAGTTACGGCGCATCAAACATCGACAAATATGCACAGACAGTTTAATGAACCCGTTCGATAAAATAGGACTTGTGAGCTCATTACAGCATTCCCCAAAAAAAATATTTTTTATGCTTTCTGATTATGAATCACGAAATTTAATTTGATCCAATTAAATATTTTTTAATGGAATGAATCTTTAATCACGAGATAAAATAGATAGTATCAAGAATTAAAAAATTAAATATGATCAGTGTCAATTAAAAGTTAAATTGATCCAATCTCAACAAAATTACAATATATTTGAATCTATTTATTTTTTTAGTGAGTTAGAGTCTCTTTATTGTTTATTTAATTCAAAATAAATAATGTTGAATCAATTTAATATTTTTTTGAACTCGAAGAATATAACTTTTAAACTCAGTTAAAATCTTTTATTGATTGATGAACATATTTATTCAGTGACATATTTTTTTGGGGCTGTGTACCAAAAGAAGCCTCAAAAGATAAACATTGGAATGGGCTTGGAGATAAGAAACATACGTAGCCGTAAAAGAATTTTTCGACTTAACCAGAAACAAATAGTTTCGCCTAATAGATTTGTATTATCGGTAATAAAAGAGAGTATGCTGTAGTTGTTCTCTGAACTAAAGATAATGATCTTTCTAAGAAATGCCGAATCCTAAAAAAATCTACATACCAATATTTGTTTCTTCAAATCAGAGTAATAGGGTGATATGTTTTACATTGGATACATTGATTGTATTTTTCTGAATTTTACATAGTCGAAATTTTTACTTTCAATGGGTATTGTAATAAAATTTGATATGTGGTTCTTGCATGTAATCACAATAAAAACGATCACGTCCAGTAACCAGCTATTACTCAAAGCAGTTTTTGACAAAGGCATCCTTTATAGAGGATTCATATCATACTGAAGAGCTGGGGTGAAGCTCTCTCTACCATAACACTTATGAGACACAATTTAAAAAACGGCGGCATAATAGTGTAGACAAATGATTACCTGTGTTCCTATGACTATCTGTACAAAGTTCTCAATAGAACAAAACAAAGAACTTTGAGATTTTTTTTAACAGACTGAACATGTATGATCAATCTCATGAGCTTTCGAATCAATTTGCCTGCTCGTCTCTATAGGTTAGTATAACATATCATATTTCGATTAGAATAAAATTAGTTAAGGTGCCCGCAACAGAGTGGTAGTTTTTTTATTGAGGTTTATTATTACTAAAGCATTATATGATGCAGCACTCTTTCAACAATATCAGTTCTAAAAAAGACCAAAAGATAGGTTGTAACATTCTTGGTTACCACTGAAATCAATTCGTTAAGCAATGTTCGATTAAGGTGGTCCGAAACGATGTTTCTTTTTACCTATGCCTGAAAAATATGTAGTCTTGATTTCTTGAAAACGTGTTATATTTGTTTGACCGAGAAAAAAAGAATATCTTTTTTGGCGACATGAGTGATTGTCTACATGGTCGCTGTGATAATAATGATACATGGGCGCTTCCTTTTGAATAACATGGTTTTTGTGTGTGATCATTGAATGTTTTAATAAGATATTTATTTTCAAAATCCTTCCTATCTATCTGCGGAGCCAAATGTATACAAATTAGGCAATTTGCTATATATAGTTTAGTGGATATTAATTCTGGGCATCTCACCAACTACTGTGGTATATTTGGGTGAGTGATACACCCTCACCATGTCTATTGCAACGTTTGTATGTAACGCCAGAAGGAGTAATCATTCCAAAAAGACCAAGACTCCTTATTATATCTATTCAAAACAAATCCGCGAAGAATGCAGGCCTCATCGATTAAATATTCTGAGTCTGATTTATTTGAAGTGCCCGGTAACCTGTTATGGTACCCTCATGTCTGTCACCCGGTCTCCAAAGTTGATATCTGTTATTGTATAATGTGTGCAAAAGTAGGTCAGCCCTCGCAGTTTTTTAAGTCCCGACTTGTCCTTAAAACTTGGTAGTGAGGGGAGTAGCGCGTGTGGTCTCCCGTCTCAAAAGGACCGATCCTCCTAAATTGATTTTTGGAAAAATATCGATGTCAGCATTTAGATACTGACCGCTGCCATAAATTAACGTGAGGACCCTCCACAAATCAGAAAAAAGTTGTGCATTTTTCACCGATACTGAGGTATAATTAAAGGCGTAGTGTATCAACGATGCTGTTCCCTCAAAAAAGTAATCCGTACATCCGAATATTTGGTTATCCTCGTGCACGTAACACGGAATAAACTTGGCAAGAATATCAGCCTAGAAATCTGGTTTTCAAGATTAGATATTAATGCTCCCATATTATTTGAAACTTTAAATTTAAAATTTAAAATAATATAACATTGCTTCGTCCCCGATTTTTATCACTCATATTGTCCCACAGAGGACACCAATATTTTTGCTCTGCGAGATTTAGTTGAAAATTTTGCATTACACCAAGCAATAAATACATTTCACTGCAAACTATTTATATGCCTAATTAGGCCAATATTTATAAAGGTATGAGTTTTGGATGTAAAAAATATCTATTGCAATTAAAGTATAAACTTAAAGATTTGAAAGTCAGACAAAATGTAGTTAATGAAACTAAAAATCAACCTCACAAAAATTAATGTATGTTAGTCAATCAATTTTTTTTAATTGGATCAAGCGAATTTAATTATATTGACCCATTAAATAATAGTTTTTGTAAGTGTGATTACTTATCATTTCTGTGATGAAGACATTCAATTAAAAAAAGTGTAAAATGTGACTCCAATTCAAATGTTCGTCGATTGAGATCTCAGTAAAAGTAATCATTTTTGTTAGTTAGGGTCGTAGAAGATAGCATTGTAAAACATATCGACTGCACATAAATCTTGGTTGAATATTCGGTTTCATGTTTTACGATCAATTATGGGATCCCTATAAATAATTATATGGTTCTCTACTTTCGCACCTGAATTTACACTCAATATGACCACCAGAAGCGGCCCCAATTTTAACTTCCCGATTTAGTTTGAAATTTTGCACAGGAATATTTTAGAATATATGCCCCTATATATAAAAGCGTGTTTATTTATCGATTCGACAAAAAATCGGTCCAATAAATACGCAAGTATTTTTCCGCTTCTGTAAGAACTTCGCCAACTGGCTTAGTCGAAAAAGTTGAACAAATTGACTTCTAATTTCATGCTTAAACTCTATATAATATATTTATATAATTAAAATCGAGCGAATAACACCAAGCTTGGGTCTTTATGTCGACTTATAGGCGGATACTTCTTCGCAGAAATATTCCTTTGAAAATTGCTAGAGGAGTGTAAATTTTCCCTATTACATGTTTTTTACAAAAAGTTGTGTTCCACCCTAGTGCATTAGCCGAGACCATAATTGGCAAATGATCTAATACGAATTTTTGTTAGATAGCTCAAAGTCCTAAATTTCTGTCCCAGAATTCTTAGTTGTTAGAATTGTTATAAATCGTATTTTCTAAAATGATGTGGGGACAAACCTTATATATATAAAGTGCCATCCCCAACACGTTTGAGTACGCATATGTGAGATGTGGTATAGCTGCGATATGAGGTTGATAATGGACTCTGGAAAATATTTAGAGCTCATCGGAGAGTGTAGGTGGCAGGTAATTAATTATTGTAAAGTGTTCGGCCGCCCGAGTCTTTAGTACTTTCTTACTTGGTTTTTTTAACGATATATTATAATTTTGTTGTTCATACCTCTAATACGGCATATAAGCCGCTTAGAAATTTATTGAGTCTAATAGATTATAATTGTCAGAAGTATAAACTAATTCAATAGAAATTCTGTTCCCAGTATGCGCGCTTTGAGACGTGATACTTTAAATGAAAAGTGTTGGCGTATTAATTTCATTTGGAGCCAAACGGTTATATATAAGCCACCCAATACATTTTGATATATTGGGGTATTGATGACGAAAAGTTACATGCATGAAGTGAGATGACAAGGGATATTGTTAAATAATTAGTCGGCCCTACCTCGAATGTTCGTTAGACTATTCTTACTGTTCGCAATCAAAATTGTATCGCACCACGAGCCATAAAAATGTTGGGTGACGGGGTATAATAGTTTGTCATTAGCCCGTAGTAACGCACAATCTGAAATTACTAATTTGAAGTCGATATTCAGACCTAAATCCATTATTGAGAAATTGAATTATTGCTATTATATGTATCGATTTACCTGTTGATGGTATGTTATTTTTTTGTTGAGAACGCGATTTTCTCAACAATTTCTCAACTTGAATTAACCTTCTGATCAGTGAGAAATCTTTCTAAGAATCGATACCTTATAGCATTTGAAAAAGTACGTCTTGTTCCCCGTATGACTAGTTCTGTCTGTCTGTCATATGTCTGTCCTGTTAGTGGTAATCCACGCTACATGCCTTCAATAATCAAGGACGATCGTCTCCCTAGAATTGGCACAGGATTTCAAATGTTTTTGTTTGCAGGCCAGTTGCCGTTCCTAAAGTCTCGTAGACGCAATTGGGCTAATATCTCGAGATCTAAAAGCTATCTGATATATGATAAGTTCAGCCCATTAAATATATAAGGTGGGGTGGGGAGGAGAAGAGGGAGTGGGGTGCGCATGGAGGAGCGCAGTGTGAGGCGCGGAGCGAGGCGGGAGAACTTCCACCGCGATTGGTCCCTGGCTAATTACTCAGATCAACTCTGTATATTTATTATCAGCATTTTATGCCTGAAATTGAAATCCAGATGGCTAACCATGATTTTAGGACCAATCCGAAAAAAACGTCGGTTAATGAGCGTGTGTACGAAAGCGGGCCGCATCATCGTACCATTTCGTTTTAAGGATATATTCAAAAAAATCGTGCGCGTCAACCATTTATTCAAAGATATCAGACACCACAATCTTCCCCAGTACTCGTTCTCTAACAACAAAATGTCGATGAAGCCGACCTGGAGGGAGAGGGAGGCGCGCGTAATCAAGAGAGAGATGGAGATCGGTCTAATTAATAGGAGAAGCGCGATGGGCGCTATATACCGAGAGAGACACTGGACCCGATTAGCTGCAGAACCATTTTCGACACCACCGTCTTATCATGGGTGTCAGCATAAAAACCAATACTATGCCTCTACAGCGTTGGAGCCTTTCCAATCAGCAAATCGTGACGACAAAACCAAACCGCGAGTGCAATGTATAGAAGGGAACCATCAGACCATTATACCTAAAATCGGGAGGCCTAAATAGTCGTTTATATGAAAGGAGCAAAGCGATACTCCGTCAAAATAAGACACTAGAGACTTTTCTATATCACGTGAAGCCCCGCGAAGAAATAAATTTTGGAAAACACGAAGTTCGGCACTAGATCTGTAAGGCTGGTTTTCGCTTTCCTTACGGACGTACAGGGACATATAATTCACAAAAACGAATCCAAAAGTAAGCGATTTACATTTAGCATTTCATGTGAATCCAACGCGTTGGCAACTATTCATATTTCTACCGGTTATATCATATCTTCGAACTTGGAGTGCCTGCCAACAAAAAAATTAAGTATCTGTGCCAAATTTCTATAGGGAGCGGGAACAATAGCTGCCGATTTAATATACGAAGGACTGTTAGCAGTGATTAACAACAGACAGTCAGCAAGTACAACGTCACAGCAGCAGAGACATGGATCAGACAACGATGACAACGACGGTACATTGCTTCATACTCTCTGCTAAGAATTCCACTCGCGCGATATCAAGTATATAGTAAGGAATCGCAATCATTACCTTTATAACGTACTACCGTTCGAAATCGATATTTCGATGTGTGACAAACCGGAATGACAAACTGTATTATACCCCCGTCACCATTTTATGGTGGTGGGTTAACAAGTAAGAAGAAAAACTATTCTGGGATACAACGTACTAAAACAACGTGGTAGGGCGCGCCGACATATAAGAATAAGTATGAACAGAATCAAGCCAACTGGCAGCGAGAGTCATCTGCAGATCTATAATTTTATCATACCCGTCCTTTCATATCAAATGTACTTGGGGCTATAATATTTAGTCAAGAATTAGCGGGTTGTTGGGTCGGCTCCGAGAATTACAATACATTATACAATTATCACCCTGTCCCCATGGAGTCACAGAAACACTCACAATGCGATCCCTGAGACAAGACCAGCTTGATATGAGCTTCCTCTCAATCTAGAACTTGCCCGTATCAAGAGATTTTAAGTCGGCTTCCATCGCATTTAGAGAATGTGGAACACAATAATTAGGCCTAACTATTAAAACACACAACGCCGCAATCGAGAGAAGTTATCTAAAGTCGGGCGGGCACGACTAATACTAATAGTTGAGCCTGGCGCCACCACGTAAGTACGAGAGCTCCATAAATATTTTGCGCGCATAACTATCCACTCCAAACCACAATTCCGCTGTAATCAGACGCTAAATGGGTGGCATATATGGGAACACGCCCGTGGTTATCCTCCAAATAGCATTTAAAGGTCATATCACTGGTCAGATCCTGGACAGAAGTCTAGCGATAGAGTCTCCTACAAACCGTTATCTATTAGATCCCTCACTCAAATGTGTTATTGCTCGCGCTAACCGCACTATGAGTAACGCGCGAGACACAATCCATTTAAGTTAAAAAAATTTAGTGGGAAAAAACTATTTTAAACTTATAGCAATCCTAAGAGAAACGTCCACCTCGCTAAAGTTTAATCACTTTATGAATTCTTATAGACCTCGATACCATCCGTGTATAATATGCCCGATAGTTCTGCGTTGGTCCCCTAAACATCCAGAGAGAGCATTGCTTACGTGATACTATTAGAGTCATTGTTTACCCCTGAGACGGTAAATAACTTTTCGACTAAGTCAGTGCTGATGCGACTGATTAGCATAGAGGAACAAGTCTGATGGATATTCTCACGCACTGACCATCTCATTGGCCGGAAATCAGAAAAACATATTAGGTCCAAGTGATTCGGAGTCCCGCTCATCGAAAAGTGAAATGTGACCTTGTGCAAAATTTCAACTAAAATCGAATGGGAGTGAACAAATAGGCACCTCTGTGGTCAATATGAGTGTAAAATCCAGGGCGAAAGCTAATACTACGTGTGGATTGTATATCTGAAAGAGGATAACTATATCACTATCTGAACGCGATTTCAGAGGCCTAAAATTGTTCTAAGTCAGCCCGCATAGTTATTCAAGGATAACTGACCAATTCCTACTCCCCTACACACAAAAAATTTTTTCTGATTCAATCACGACATTAATTGACCAATTAATTTTTTTAATTGAAATGTCTTTCAACTCACAGAAATTGATAGCCGCCCTATGCAAATTAATAAGCAGGTAATTGAAAGCCAAACAAATTAAGAAAAATTAATTGATGCACGAAAAAAAAAGTTCAAGTAATACACTTGATAGCTTGGTACTGTATTAATTTTTGATGCTCGAATATGTAATTTTTTGTTTCATTGTCAGTAATACCTAAGCAGACACAGTTAGATTGTGATCAACTTAAATATATTTCAAGTCCTAGAATATAACGATCGAGCAATTTTATAAATAACTCATATCAAGCTATCCAACTTTGTAGCGAAAAATATTTCGATAGAAGATCTGTTATTCTATTCCCTTGTTACATTAACTGCAACATTTCGAACGCTAATAGCGGCCCCAGGAGGCATAAAATTGGCCTCGGTATGGGGCCGAGAGAGAGTTATAAAGATGGGGCGGAAAGCTATTATATAAGTGCAACCCGGAGGTAATCTACAGGATCTGAACGATTTGGCTGATATTTTGCAAGTTTTTCGAGACCGATAAAATTTGCCGGATGTACGAATTTGAGGAAGATCGGTTGATAAACACCCAATTATGACGCAGATCGGGTGAATAAATATATATGGCAGCTATACTAAATCGTGAACCGATTTTTCCAAATCAATAGGGACGTCTTTGAGCCGAAACAGGACCCTATAGCCTAAGTTTTGTAAGACAATCGACTAAACTGCGAAGCTTGTACCTTTGCAGCCAAAATACATCAACCCAGACAGAGCCAGACCAGAGCAGGACATACAGACGGACATCGCTAAATCGACTCCAGAATTTATATTCTGAGCCGGATCCGTAATATAAAGGTCGGGTCAATTGATTACTCCCTTTTGGCGTTACATACAAATGCATGAGAACTTATTACTACCTGTACACAGTAGCGTGGGAAGGGTATGATATAGAATCTTATTAGCAAATTGCCTATTTGTTACCATTTGGCACGCCAGAAGAAGGAAATTGATCACATCAAAACAGTGTTTCAAGAGCGCGCAATGTATTTTTCACAGCCGACCATTCGGCATCCTTGTCGCGAAAAGATATCTTTTTCGTCAACATAACATCGCTTTTCAGAATCGATACATAAATTATTCCGAGAAAAGAAACATCGTTTCGACAACATGCTAGCATGTTTTCCGTGAAAAAGTAACATTTTTGCTCTTAAAAGAACATGGTGGTGATCATATTGCTGTATTAATCGCTAAAAAAACACCCCTATTATTCTAATCGAAATATGATAGTTAACTACCTATAAGACGAGCAGCAATGATCGAAGCTAGAACTACATGTTCAATCTGTTAAAAAATATCCAAATTCTTTTGTTTTTTGTGAACTGTATAAGTATCTCCACTATCATTGTATATTTTGCCGCCGTTTGTTTAATGTGTTAGTAGTGTCATGTGAAGTCACCCCCACTCTTCGTAGATATGTCCATCATAAATGCCTTCAAATGCCTTGAGTTTGTTACTGGATGATATTTGTATGCAAGACCATATCAAATTAACATTAATGAAATTCCCATTAAATTTCAGAAAAATACAATCAAAGTACATGAAAATATCCCAAACCTGATTTGAAGAAAATTGTATGGTTTTTGTAATCCTTTCTAAAGAACACTAGTCATCACTACACTACTATACCATAACATTTTAGGGAAACTATTGCGCAGTCGAAAAATTCTTATCGTATTTCTATTCAGCCTTCAACTACTTTCGAGCTTCTTTTGGTAGCAAACCTTTATTAAAGGGTTCAAAACTGTCTGACATTTTGACGATGTTAAGGCCGAACTGATACATCATCGTCTCCATAATCTTTTAGTGGTGGCTTGATTCTTCCTTTCTTCTGTTTTATAAAAACATTTTAAAAGTATACGTTGCTGTTCGAGCGTGGCCGACTATATTATACGCTTCACCAATATGTATACCAACATTTTTAATACCATTTGAACAACTTCAAATTTGATAGGAGCCATATAAAGGTTAATATTCTCATATACAAATATTTAAATATGAAACGATATGGACAAAACTTTTTAAACTTTCACAAAATGTCTAGACTCAAAATTTAAATTGGTTAATAACCGTGACTGGACTCACAATAAATATTTAAAAAATATTTAAATGCATAAATTCGCAAAAATTCTGCATTATGATTTATAAGTATAACAAGTTGGCTGAATAAGTCCCCGTATAACAAAATAAAAACACAATATTTTGTTCAAAATTATTATTCAACATTAGTTCCTTCAAGAGCGATTACAACAATTATAACGACTTCTCAATTTTTATACCCACCACCACAGAATGGTGGACGGGGGTATTAATAATCTTGTCATTCGTCGTTTGTAACTAGCATCGAAATATCGATTTCCGACTATATAAGAGTAATATATATCTTTGTGATCGGGAAACATTCTAAGCGGATATAAGATGTCCGTCCTGCCGTCTGTCTGTCTGTCTGTCTGTTGTAATCAACGCTACAACAGTCTTCAAATAAGAAGCAATCGTGCTGAAATTTTGACAAAAACGTCGTATTTTGTCCGCAGGCTAGTCAAGCTTTCGAGATGGGCTATATCCGGTCCAGTTTTGATATAAGGTCCCCCAATATAAACACCTCCCGATTTGGGTCTTGGGCTTATACAAATCGCTAGTTTTTATCCAATTGCACTGAAATTTGAAATCTAAGGTATCTTTTATGACCATAAGAGTGTGCCAAAATGGTGAGTATCGGTCCATGTTTTGCTTACTAGCCCCCATTAAAAACGACTCTCCGATTTAACTCCTTGGGTGGGGCGCGGTTCTACCGAAGACGCGTAGTTTTTATCTGATTTGCCTGAAATTGAAATATTCTGGTATTAGCGCTCACAAATATGCGTGTTTCGGAATTAAGTGTTTTTATCCGGTCCATTTTGGTATAATGCTCTCATATAGACCGACTTCACTTCTGAGGGTGTATGAAGCGCGCAACTGATCGATGGAAATAATTGGCTTGAGAACTCAATGTAAAATTTCCAGATTTTACTTCTACAGATATTAAGATTTTCAAATCAAGACGTTATTTTTATAAATTTTTCTTTGCACCACTTACAATAGCCATGTTAATGATTCCTCTAAAATCAAACAAAATAATGGTTCTTATAAATCAGAATCTGATATTTATCGCTCATAGGTGAAATCTTTAAATTTATCTTTCGGGGAATTGTCTCAAGCCTCTGAAATTTCAAAAGGAAACCCTAATATATTGGTTCATGGTGGTCAGCGTTGCCAGAATTGTTTTCAACAAAAACCGCTAGATTTGTCAAAAAACGAGCCAAAAAAGATGCTAAAATAAAATAAAAAAATAGCTAGAAAAAAAAAAAGCCTTAGAATTTTTTTTTTTTTGTATTTCAAAAAGTCACATTTTTTGATTGAAATTTAACAAACTTAAGAGCTTATTTCACTTAAATGCATATAAATTTTAATTGTCATTCATTTTAATTCCATTTCTGTGAGACTGTAAGAAAATCTAAGTCATAATTAGCTCTGTTTCTAACCGATACATTTTGTTTATATCACAAAGTTTTTACTGGAAGTCCTTCGTTTAATTTCCTAGTAATAAATATTTTTCCAATAAACTTGCCAATTATCGCAGGTTAATTCATCAACACAAGTCCAATGTGCGATATTATTGCCACAATGTCACATATAACTGCATTAGAAAATATCAATATATTTCGTTTTAACTGAATTAATGAACGTGAACGTGTACACTTCTCCTAATATTACCCAAGAGAATAAAACTCATTCTAACATTCTTGCAAGTTTATACTGAATAACTTTTATTCGAAAATTTCCCGAACAAATCTAATCCTATCACTACGAATTTTTTTATTGCATTTTTCGATTATAAAAAAAAATAAACCACATTTCAAAACTGTTATTTCCTTAATTACTTTCTATGTTCCGGTTCCAAAGACTTTGTACACAAATGATTTGGTATTGATTCCGAGTCAAATTTGAAATTTATTCGTTTTTTCAGATAAAGGTGCTGTATATACTTTGTTTGATTACCATTTCGTGGTAGAGTACTCCCTTCGGTTTTTGCCTCAAATAGGCCTCAGATTTCGGCGAATCACCTCTCATTCGCAGAAATATTTTTTCCCTCGAGGCATCCTTGAGGTCTGAGAACAAGAAAAAGTCAGCTTGGGCCAGAATCCTGGCACGAATACGGTGGGGTGGGGAAGCAATTCGAAACCCAATTCATGAATTTTTGCCATCGGTTCTCAAAATGACTTGTGGCACGGTGCGTTGTCTTGGTGGAACAACACTTTTTTTAATTTGGGTCCGTTTTGCAGCGATTTCGACCTTCAAACGCTCTAATAACGCCATATAATAGTCACTGTTGATGGTTTTTCCCTTCGAGGATCAATCGATAAAAAATTATATCACTTTTGGGTCTTTCACGCTTCGGAGACGGTTCAACGGTCTCTGTCCACTGTCAGCCGACCTGTCGATTGGTACTCAGGAGTGTAGTGATGGAGCCATTGTTTCATCCATTGTCACATATCGACGGCAAAAACTCGGGTGTATTACTATTAACAGCTGCAAGCACGCTGCAGCAATCATCCAACACGTTGTTGTTTTTGGTCAAAGGCTGAACTCGCGTGGCACCCCATTTGAACAGCGCTTCCGCATATCCAAATTTTTGGAAGGAAGGATATGACTCAACACGTTCCTTTGATTATCTTTAAGGCCTCGCTATCCTCGATCAACTTCATTCAAAATCATTTTTGTGGATTTTTTTTTGATGTTTTCGTCGGTAAGCCACCTCTTTCGGTGCGTCCGCACTCGTTCACCGTCCTCCGTGCTCATTTCCACGCTTGAATTTTGCATGCCAATCAATTATTCTTGATTTTCCCTGGGCAGAGTTCGAAACTCATTATCAATTGCCAAGCTTTTTGCTTCCACCGTATTTTTCCCTTCAGAAAGCAGTATATTTATCAAAACATTTTCCATTATTTTCAAATGAACAAAAAGTTGCTTCACAAAAAGACGCTCTATCTCACGACAACTAATTGACTTACAGACGTCAAAATTTTTGACACGAATCATTTGAAGGTTGGCACTATATAAATAATAATATGCATTTAATACTAGCTTGCGACGCCCCATCTATGTGTGCAGACCGGGATTATCAGCCAAACCTGTTAGGGTAAATTTGAATCATTTTTGCGAGTTTTCGACTTAACAGTGACGATTTTACAAGGAACATGTGGTATTTTGGCCATATCTGCTAAAATCGGAAGAACATA
>PGFW01056947.1:18963-28963 GCA_003123925.1 Haematobia irritans | reverse complement strand
ATATATATATATTATATATATATATATATATATATATAATATATTATATATAATATTATATATAATATATATATATATATTAATATATATAATATATATTATAATATATATAATATTATAACAGTAAATGCCAACAGTTAGGTATAAACAAGAGTATTAGTTAAACCACAAAAACAATAAAAATGATTGAATACAAGCTCTTTTAAATGATATTGCGTTGCTGATAAATTGATGTTTGGTGGAAGGGAGTTCATAGACGTATGCGTATATTAGAGAAAATGCCATTCAGATATCAATAAACGATTGTCGAAATTTGGTATAATTGTTAATCTCCTGGTTGATCTCCGATAGTAAGTTTATTGTATAAATATTCAGGTTGTATAAATATTCAGGATTATGCAGCAAGTTAAGCCAAAGTTCTGATATCGAGTAAATCAATCATTCACACCACATTAAGTTTTGGAGAATTTGAGAAAAGCTTTCAAATATTTTTAGTCCTATATACATATCTGTTATGGTTTGAATGCTAGTCTCTTAGGCGTGAATTTCTTCTTGAATCGCACTTGCTGAATTAGTTCGCAACCAATATAAAAGCGACCAGGTAAATGATAAGATTTTGCCAGTAGAACTCTAATGTTTTTGTGGAGTGAAAAATTGAACTTTGTTATCACGTGTTCTCAGCATGCCGAAAACTTGTTCCCAGTTGCTGAAACGATGTGCCATCTTTACAGGTTAGATGTATTGTTTAGAGAGAATACCTAAGATTTTTGGATTTAAATAACTTTGCCTCAATGCATTGACCGCGAATTCTTACAGGTATTCACAAACTAGTTCCTGTGTACGACCAAGCGAAAAGATGAATTAGATTTGGTGGGTTTATGTGGGCTTGTTATGAAGGGTCAGTTGTAAATGCTGCTTTAAATTACGCGTTCAGGTTTATATGCCTTGCCTGCAACTTGACTTGCACGGACTTCAAATAAATTTGGCACATCATCTGCATAAATCTGAATACTGCCTGTATTTAAGCATAATTATGGTAAATTCATAAATAAATAAGCAAAATAACAATAGTCCAGAATAGATCCTTCGTATTTTATCGGGTTTCATTATTCGAGGCTATTTGGGCAAATGGACATTGCTCATAAAGTCTGTAGGTCTTATGCTCTCAGTCTCAGCCGGTTTGACTTTAGGAAAAGAGGGTCCAATGGTACACATTGCCAGCTGTATTGGCAATATATTTTCTCATTTATTTCCAAAATACGGGCGAAATGAAGCCAAGAAAAGGGAAATACTCTCTGCGGCTGCAGCAGCAGGTGTCTCTGTGGCTTTTGGTGCCCCTATCGGAGGTGTTTTGTTTTCACTGGAAGAAGTTTCCTACTATTTTCCTCTTAAAACTCTGTGGCGTTCGTTCTTTTGTGCTCTAATAGCTGCTTTCGTTTTGCGGTCTCTTACACCATTTGGAAATGAGCACTCAGTACTTTTCTTTGTGGAGTATAAGCAACCATGGATTTTCTTTGAATTGATACCTTTCGTATTCTTGGGTGTAATGGGGGTAAGTCAACTGTTTTTGTTTCTATTAAATATGATTTTTTAACGTCTCAAGCTTTTTAATTTCAGGGTGTAATTGGAACACTTTTCATCAAAGCCAATTTGTGGTGGTGTCGCTTCAGAAAATTCAGCAAATTAGGGCAATATCCTGTCATGGAAGTTTTAGTAGTTACGCTAGTCACTGGCATAATATGTTATCCAAATCCATTTACACGCATGAACATGAACGAACTCATTTACTTGCTCTTTAGTCAGTGTTCCCCCGGAGATGTCTCCAACCCCCTGTGGTGAGTTGCTTCTAAATATGGCATACATGCAGAAACATTAAATTATTTCTCTATAACATTCAAGTGATTATACACGTATGAATATTACTAACGGGGCGTCATCATCCATAGAAGTTACCCAACTAGGCCCGGGGGTATATCGCGCAATTGGACTACTAATTTTGGCTTTTTTCTTAAAACTCGCGTTAACAGTTTTTACATTTGGTATGAAAGTTCCGGCTGGTCTTTTCATTCCTTCGCTTCTTTTGGGAGCTATCATGGGTAGAATAGTTGGAATCGGTACGTTAGTTAGTTGTTCAAAAGTCCATGCAATTTAATACTTCATCGCTTATTCTCCATTTCAGCTGTTGAACAATTTGCTTACAGTTATCCGAATGTTTGGTTCTTCACCGGGGAGTGTGTGACAGGAAATAATCTGATAACTCCCGGATTGTATGCAATTGTAGGAGCAGCGGCTACATTAGGTGGTGTGACCCGTATGACGGTGTCATTGGTTGTGATAATGTTCGAACTAACCGGGGGTGTTGGTTATATTGTACCATTAATGGCGGCAGCTATGGCTTCGAAATGGGTTGGTGATGCTTTGGGGCGACAGGTGGGTATTATGAGACATAGAGAAATTCAACCAAATAATTGTCTACTTCTTTCCTTTAGGGTATTTACGATGCACATATTGCACTTAATGGTTACCCATTCCTAGATAGCAAAGAGGAATTTGCCCATACAACCCTAGCAGCAGATGTAATGCAGCCGAAGTAATTATATTCTTACTTATGTAAATTATCAATGCACTTGAAAATGCCTATGTGTGTTTCTTTCCAGGCGCAATGAAACTTTGAATGTAATAACACAAGACTCAATGACTGTTGACGATATTGAGACTCTATTAAAAGAAACTGAGCACAATGGCTATCCCGTTGTGGTTTCAAGAGAAAATCAATATCTTGTCGGTTTTGTATTGCGCAGAGACCTAAATTTGGCTTTGGGTAAGTATGCTGGATGCATGTATAGATGGTTAGTAACATAACACGATTTTCAGGCAACGCAAAGCGGTTTGTCGAAGGTATCAGTCCACAGTCCATAGTATTATTTACATCAACAGCGCCCACTCAGAACTTGGGTCCGCCTCCGGTGAAAATGAAAAAGATCTCGACATGGCGCCCATCACTGTAACGGATCAGACGCCCATGGAGACTGTAGTTGATATGTTCCGAAAACTCGGATTAAGACAAACTCTTGTTACACATAATGGGTAAGCATACAATTGTCATCTTAATTATTCTTCGTTCTTTTACAACATAACTCTTTGCACACAAAGGCGTCTCTTGGTGTTTATAACGAAAAAAGGATGTACTGCGACATGTTAAGCAAATGGATAATGAGGATCCCAATACAGTTTTATTCAATTAAATCCAACACTATGGGGCAGTTTTACAAGCGCAGCCAAACAAAACACCCATTTTGAAACCGGACGTCGTGCGCTCTTCATCATATCTAACTTCATTTGAATTCTCCAATAAAATATGGTGGCTGAATGACATGCAGACATGCTGATCGTGCTTTTGCTCTGCATTCGAATGCATTAAATTATTGTTGTTGTTTTCTAATATATGTATGGGGTTGAAAAATGTTAGAAAATTATGATGTGATGAGTTTATAACAATTATTATTAACAGAATGTATAGATCAAAAGTAGAAAATTATATGTGCTACATAAACTCTTCGTTCCACAATCCACTTTGTCAATATATATGCCGAAATGTTTCTTTTAAACAGTTTTCGTGTGTAGAATGTAAAAGAGGAATTTAGTAAACATTGATTTCTTATTTGACCTACTTGTAGTCATGTTAAGCGAAAATCTATGTCAATTCGTAATTTCGAATTTTGTAGTCTTATTATTGAAGCGAAAAATGGGACAGGAGTATCATTCATTAACTAAAATTATTTCAACAAATTTTATTCATTCACTAGGTGATGTTAAGAATCTAATTTAATGTGAAAACAAACAAAAAAACAAAATGTTTTTCTTTATTAGTTCTGTCTCATTTATTGTGAAGAGAGGCATCACATTGTAATTTTGTTGTCTGTCGGTATTATAAATAAATTTGGATTCCATTTAAACTACGTTTTACAACCTACTCATATTTATAACAGAATATGTAGAAACTTTAAAGCCGCAAAAGGCCCCTGATTAACCATTGATGCTGAGTTTATCACTGTTGGCAAGAAATGATGTAAAATATCCTATTTATTATGGCATCCGTTACACAAACAAGAACTCGAACATTTTTTAAACATACATTTTTCACTTCTTAGAAATAATATTTTGAATAATAACAATGCTCAATTGTGTATTGAATAAGCAAACATTTTATATGAAATATGGAAATTTGAACAGAACATCCTTCCATATCAGTAAAACCGGGAATTGAAAATTAATTCAAAGCTAAAAGTGAATTAAAATATTTATCACAATTATATGAAAAAAAAAACAAAATTGTTCAGTATTGTCTGATGTAACAGGTGTCATAAATAAATGTCTAAGTCCAGATGTATGTATATCTTATACCTCGTCGAATGCTGTGTGCTTTAAGTAAAATTTCCCTAAAAATATTTTTATGTTTTATATATGTATTTTGATGTATGTAAATTCTCCACAGTTTTTTCCTCTCACCTTTGTTATTTACTTTTTTAATTGGCTTTAGTTATTGATTATATTTTACGATATATTTTTTACATATGGTAAAATACAAACTGTGTGATAAGTGCAAAAGTATTTATTATTAAGAATTATTTGTAAATAGTTAATTATATAAAAATCTATTACTGATTTAATCGATAAATAAAGTATATTAACTTAAATTAATCGCTTGTTAAGGAAAATATTTGAAATTCATTTTCATATAGACCAATAATAATCCAGCATCTGCAAATGAATATTGAATTATTTCCTTTATATTAATTTATTTTATCAAACTAATGTTTTACCCATTATCACTGGATTTAATAAAGTTTCCTTTGCCTCTTAAATCTCCTTTGCTTATATAATGTCCGCCATCAACCATTCTGTAAACAAATATTAAAGTAAAATAAATAATAAATACAAATTTCGGGTCCTGATGTTGATGTACCAAAGCGGCAGCACAAAAATGTATGATAAGACAACACACTGTTACAACAACAAAGAATCACGGCACACGAAAAAATTCGGAAGTTGTTCCAATCTTTTCATCTTACAGCACAAGAAAGTAGCTTCTAATTCTATTGATTCAAATAATAAGCTCAGACAAAGGTTTATGACGACTTTCAACCATGATCCAATGTAGGGATTTTTTGCCTTTTTAAACAATATATAGTTTTTTTTAATCCGAAAATGATGTTAAATCCGTTTCATCGAGTTCTTCCAAAAAAATCCTACCCAAGTCCGATTAGTTTTCTCTTTAGTTTCTCTCCGTACTTATTAAAAAAATGCTTTTCTGGGTTTGCTTGGTCGAAAATATCCCACCAAGCTTTCGTTGCATAGTCGATTGAGTAGCTAGAGTTTTGACAGTTTTCATTTAGTATAGCAACTGGCTCTAATAAGTCAAAAAGTGTCTTAACAGATTTTATAAAAATCTTTACTTAACTAATGGCCTTCCTTCGCTGTCAATTTATGCAGAAATTTCTTTCACTTACTTATGAGCAAGGACAATCCGTCAATACACCACCGAGTAGCACATGATAATTTTGGCTTGGAACATCCCATTGCAATAAGCGTATTCTTCTTTTTTGAATTTGTTAAGGATTTTTTTTAACATTCCTGAAAAATGAGACTGTGCAAATATTATCTTGGATGTAATCGAATTCGTGAGTAATAGCTTACTCACGCTCACGCACACTCACGACGGAAAAATCATACTCACGCACGATATTGCTTGGTAGGACTCACGCACACTCACACACGAAAATGTCGTGACTCACGAAAAATACCGTGACTCAAGAAAAATGTCGTGACTCACGAATAATTTTATGAGTAATTTATCTTAGCGACGTGTCTGAAAACATGAGCATTATTAAAATCGAGAGCGTTATTACACTCTTAACATCCCAGGTGTCACTAAAATTGTAAATGAATTTAAATCTTAAGGATTTTATGTTGGTGAGCGGGATAATTCGTTACTCACACACACTCACGAAGATATTATTTTCATGACTCACGCTCACGCACGACATTTTGGTTTGTTAATCACGCTCACGCACACTTATGCCGTTGCCATGAAAATTTTCGTGAGTCACGACAATTTCGTGTCACGTGCACACCTCTAAATCAGACCCAAAATGAGTGCGTCGATTTTGTTCAAAATACAACATGATTATTTAATGCGTAATGTTTGTTGAAAGAATTTACATGGTAAAAGTAAGCTTAAAGTTTTTTTTAAATTTCTTTTTGTAAACTTATTTGTAGGGTGCCTCGTTCATGTGCTAGACACATTTCTGTTTCCTTGAACCTCTTTCTTGAGGGACTACCACCTTTTGATTTCGTTACATTACACCCAGAAAAAAGTGTCGTCGAAACTAAAGGAAAAAATGTTCATCAATTTAGTTTAGCGATTTTATTTCCATTAAGTTAAATTTTTGTGTGAAATAATTAAATTTACTTGTTTCAGTAAAAAACTCCTAAACTGAAAGCAGTTAGGAATAGTTCATTAACTAGAATAAGGCATGGAATTTTACTAATACTGTTTTCTTCGCTGGGTATAAGAATTTACTACTGAACAAGAAAATTTTATTCACTGATAACAAAGCATTCGTAAAAATAAACAAAAGCCGAAACTTGGTTTTAGTTTCCTCAAATTTAGTAAACTTTCTTATAAAATGATAATTCTGGCTTCCTTTATTATAGAAAGCTTATCATACATACGAATAACACTTGGTATAGAAAAATATTTTAGTTCATTCGTACTAAGAAGTATTCAATCCATTCAAAACTTAAGGAAACATACTTGTTAGAATATAGAAAATATATCTATATATCTATATCTCTTTTGTCTACCTGTAATCGATGTAATCGATATGTTTGCGCGTGGGTTGTTTTTTAATTGGAGTCGCGTTGTTACGGTATACGGAGAGTGTTAAAAAATAATATAATAAATAATAAATAACAAATAAAATATTTGTTATATTAAATTAATGAGAAAAATTTTCTTTTTTTGAAAATTATTAAACATATATAACAAACAATAAGTCTATCAATGTTCGTGATGGTGTACAAAGAAAGAAAACACCAACAGCATAACAACCCCTTCATTCATCAGGTAACATTCAGAACAATAACTTTTGTGAACAAAAATTGGTTTATGATTTTTTATATTTGTAGGCATTGAAATTGTAAAAGGAGGACAAAATCGTTATGCAGCAACTTATTAAAAGTGAAAGGTACAAGAAGAAGAAAAAATTACGTTTTACAGTTGATAACATTACATGGAAATTGGAAATAGTAGAATAATAAACTAATATTTCGATGCCGTTGATTCTTAATAAATATATTCAAATAAGTAATAAAACATGTCTTTTATTGAAGAAAAAATTGCTTACATAAATACATAAAATTGTATTTAAAAACGAAGATAAGCAGTTCTAATTTTGAAGTAAAAGGTTCACAACAAATATGTAAGATTTGTCCAAATGAATGAAAAAAGTTCAATAAAATCATTCCATATATATTCAATTCACTTACATTTTTTCACTCTGTAGTATAGTGGTACATAAATATAAGAAAATGTTAACTAATATATGAAATGCATTCTACCTAATTTCTATGAAAATCACACCGTTCAAACAAATAAAAATGTCTTTGGCGCTATACGAAGTTCAACTTTCTTCACACACGCAGAGAAGAAACATGATTGTCACAATCATATTTGAAGAGCAAAATAATATGATAGGAGCTATTTTTGCGGCGACCATGTAACATTTTAACCTGCAACCATGTTGACTCAGTGAACATGGTTCTAAGAGAAATGTAATTGTCCTCATCTAAAATGTTATTATATTGATAAAAAGAATTTTGTTTGAATGAAAAAACAATGGTCACGATTTAAAATGTTATTGTATTCATTCAAAATGTTTTTCTTCTATTTAAAAGAACATGGTCACAACCTAAAATGTTTTGATCTTTATGAAAAAACTTTTTTCGTCGTCGAAAAAAGGACGCCACTTAAGAAAAGAAAACAAACTTAACTTTATTTATTTGTTTTTATTTATTATAAAACTAATTCATTGTTTATTTGTATTTATAATGCCATTCAAACAAACATCATATATTTTTACACACTCTATTTTATTTCAATTTCAACAATAAGTAATCATTCCATATTTACTGCATGTCCGTCAAATGTACAAACGCAGACATCATGTAACTGCAAATAAAAATAAATGATACCATATAGCAAAATGCAGAACAAAAAACAGGTACATTTTTTCAATTACACTTTCCTTTTTTGTCTTCACATAAAACCACGTGCCACTTCTGAATAAATAAATTAACACAAAACACAGTAAATCCGTATTCTCCGTCCATTCCAAGAAACAATCAACACACGACTGACGCGTAAAATGAAAATCGTGTGTACCTGCTCAATGTTTTTATAAAATTATTTTCGCTGCAAAAAAGTTAAAAAATTAAATGGTCACGAAAAAAATGTAAATGGTCTTTATGGCCATGTAATGGTTCTAGACATGTCTATACTTAACCTATAAAAATACTTTTTTCCCTGCAAGAAAGTAAAAAAATTGAATGGTCAGGTACATGATTTTCCCGACCATTTAATGGTCTCAAATTCTATCATTTAAATGATAGAACATGTTTGCGGTATTTGAGAACCATTCAAATGCCTTATTGCCACAATACATTTTTCTCCGCTCGAAAACTATTTTTACAAAAGACAAAATACATGGTTTTCGCGGCAATTACATGCTCTAGATAAGCATAAAATGGATGCGGCAACCATGTCCAAACATGGTTTTTCTGTGCGTGCAATGAATTCATTTTAACTTAAAGAAGGGGTCACTTTTTCCGGATGTAGGAAGGGTTCGACTTCCCAAAGATGTTTCGCAATCTGTCGACCTGTCTACAGGTCGACTAATTGGGACTAACTTTGGTCATTGCCCAAATTGATATCCTCAGTCGAAACCCGTCCACTGGACCCTGAAGTTGGCAGCCAAGTGGATGACTTTGAATTTCACTGCACGGTGGCTTAATCTACCACCACGCTTGAAATTCGTAATAAGTACTTATTATGGTAAATTTAATTAATCCAAAATGAGATTAGTTTTTAAGTTTATCGATCACGATCATACACGTCATTTTTATATATAAGAATTTACATGCAATTAATGTGTGGTATTACCTGTAGCATTCAAGTGATCCGTCTTCACCCGGTGAGTATAGAATATATCCATCTTGAGTACACGTAATTACATTAGTATATGGTAGGGGAATTTGTGCAACAACTGTACATTCAACTTCCTGTAATAAAAAAAGTTAACAAAATAATTCTTAGTGTATTTTATATCACTAATAAAAGCATGGATCTATAATATATCCATGATGGTTCATTTCCATCGTTACTTTTGCTCAGAACTTGGGTCCGCCTCCGGTGAAAATGAAAAAGATTCTCGACATGGCGCCCATCACTGTAACGGATCAGACGCCCATGGAGACTGTAGTTGATATGTTCCGAAAACTCGGATTAAGACAAACTCTTGTTACACATAATGGGTAAGCATACAATTGTCATCTTAATTATTCTTCGTTCTTTTACACATAACTCTTTGCACACAAAGGCGTCTCTTGGGTGTTATAACGAAAAAGGATGTACTGCGACATGTTAAGCAAATGGATAATGAGGATCCCAATACAGTTTTATTCAATTAAATCCCAACACTATGGGGCAGTTTTACAAGCGCCAGCAAACAAACACCCATTTTGAAACCGGACGTCGTGCGCTCTTCAATCATATCTAACTTCATTTGAATTCTCCAATAAAATATGGTGGCTGAATGACATGCAGACATGCTGATCGTGCTTTTGCTCTGCATTCGAATGCATTAAATTATTGTTGTTGTTTTCTAATATATGTATGGGGTTGAAAAATGTTAGAAAATTATGATGTGATGAGTTTATA
>PGFW01056947.1:0-13482 GCA_003123925.1 Haematobia irritans | reverse complement strand
GATAAGGTCGTGGGTTCGAATTTCCTGCTTCGATTGACAACACCTAACAAAGTTTTTCCCAGGGGTGGATTAGGATCGAGTAATGACATTCTTGAGGTGTTTCAAATAGCTTCTCTAAGTGGTTTCACTAGCAATGTGGAACGTCGCTTCCGGACTCGGCTTATAAAAAGGGGTTCCTTGTCATTGAGTTAACATGGAATCGGCGGCAGCATCAGCGTAAGAGAAAAGGTTCCACCACTGTGGTATTTACAATAACTGGAATTAGTCTAAGTGAGCCGCATACATAGCGGCTGCCACTTACCTTCTTAAGTTTTAATAAAAAAACGGAAACTAGGCTACACTAGAAATACTCTCATCAGCCGGCGACTAAAGAGACGTAATAATTAGTATATATTATTAATTCCTAAGCTCAATCACATTAATAGTTAATTAATTATAAGTTCTTTATTTCGGTAGTTTTTTAGTTTTTATTTCAATTAAGTGTGACTTACACATTCTACGGATAGGCTCTGCAATGGGATGGTCTTTGGTTAGTTCTATGAGGTAACTTGAATAGAACAGGTTTTAGGCACGCTCATTCAAAGTAGGCACAAAGAAGGCCGAATATCACCACTTAATTACGGAGAATTTTTCTCACGAACCATTTAACTTGCCTTTTAACTACCTAATATCGTGTGGCCTTGGGTCTCTACTCCTGGCCGCAAGTTACTGTTCTTGGGATGGTTATTCGTCAACTCTGTGCAAGATTTTTTTAGCATATATATTCATGGTCTTTGTTAAAGATTTGTCTGAGGTTGCTCTTCTCAGGGATTTTCATCACACTTCGCACAGTGTGTTCAATTTTTAATAGGACACTTAAGTGCGGAGTCTGTTTCTACCACTGGTGTAACGCGTTTTCTTTTCGGTCCGGTCTGCACAGGCTTCATATATGATATTCCTCATGAGCTTAGGTGTAGTTCCTTTTGATAGATGTTTTTCTCCAATTCGAGTTGGCGATGTTGGAATTATTTGCCTATTGAGTTACAAACATCTTTTCGCACTTTAATCAATGCTTCTAGGTTAGCTTTGGGGCATTTTTCAGGGTAATTACATGATTGACTTTTCTACTTGCTGTGTTGCTTAAACCTATGGATCATTGGCATCTTAATTTATCTGTTATTTTTATGTATTTGTAACGGCTGGCCGAGCCAAATATCCTATGGTTAAGTAAAAATTTAGAATTCAGGTCAACTCTATTGTTAAGGTTTTTAATTTACTTATTTTCTCATAAATCTCAGGCATTTCTGTTTTTGCTATGTAATACGTTTTTTCCTGAGAGGCTGACTGTATTATTTTTGGTGGCTACAATAACATAATTAAAAATAAATAATTTATCCTATTACATTAATCGTTGAGCTTAACATCTTACGACGGTTGTTTCTGTGTATCGTAATTGAATCGGTTTTATTCTCTATAAGTATACGACAAGACAATCTGACTATTACATGAAATGTCTTTAAAGCAATTAACAAACATTTTTTTCATTGTAAATCCCATTATTTGAGGTTCCACGTCACCAGAGTTCACTACTCCAGGCCTAAAAAAAGCGAGTTGCGTTTATCAATCTAACCCCAAAAGGCCTAATCTCAACATCGGACTAATAACCCCTCCTATTTGTGGGTGTCGTCGTAGTTTTTTAATTGTTTTCGTTGCTTGTTCTAGTCGATTGGCGGCGCGATTTCCAATATCCAATATTATTTCACGGAAGATTCACTTATGGACTCCTTCAACTCAATGGATTTCTAATTGCTAAACAAAACAACTCGCTACACATTTTTACTATTACGGAATACAAATAGTCTCTTGGATATTTTTCTCGTTACCAACAAAGAGAATGTGTTACTATATGACCAACTTAGTGTGCCATGTTTTTAAAAACACGATTTAATATTCATGACATATAATGTTCAACCTCCGATCCCTGAGAATCCGACCAAATATTTTAATTTTAAAAAGATAAACTATGAAATTCTTAGTAGAGAATTCGCATGAACGTGAATGGCATTTCATATTTAGTTATGACATCTGTTGACGAAAAAACTTTGAATTTTAAATATAAATTTTGCCCAAACACACAATTCAAGCAACTTTCTGTCCCCACAAAGTTACGTCGCTGGAAAAGCAAACCCAAAATTCTTTGTTAATGCCCACTATAAAGAAATTGATAATAAACGAGATAAACGCTTATAAAAGATGAAAAACTTTAAAACTACCAGCGGCTATGCATTGAAGAATTTCGACGCTCTCCAAGAACTGAGGTAAACAAACGATACAGAGGCATCTAAAGCAACGCTTTTTTATGCCCAATAAAATTTCATTCAGCCACTGATTCGAAAAAAAAATGGGAGACCATCCGTGATATAGGAATCGGAACGAAAAAAATGGATTCGGTTGTTGTTGATGATCCTGAAGCATTGAATGAAAAATTTGTTAAAGTGCCCGACATTCATCCAGTTGAAGCTGTAACGGAAGAAATTATAGTAAATAATTTTACATCTGTCTCCACTTTTGAGTTATCTTGCGTGGAACAATTCGATGTCGCAAGGAGTTGTCTATCTGTAAAGTCAAACGCAATGGTATTTGATTTAATTCATCCAAGGTTTATAAAAACTTATGCTACAATACATTATCGACGCCTCCGAACCATAGTATGCTAAAGTCGACTTTGCATGTTTAAATAAAGGCATGTTTTTAGACTCTTACGGTCTTTTATTTAAATTCTCCTGAAATTTTTGGTAATCATCGGCCAATCCAAACAAAATGTTATAAAGCAAAAATGTAACTTAGCATCGGGACTTTTAAGATTTTCAGAAACTTCCATACCAATATGTGGTAAGTACACTTAGCATATTTCGGCTTGGAACTTTTTGAATTATTTCGGATGCTAAGTAGACTTAGCATACTACAGCACGGACTTTTTTATGACGTGTTCGCTATGTATACTTGGCATTGTCGTTATTTTATTTTTAGTGTTTCTAAGTTTACTTAGCATGCTTTCCCCGAAACTTTCAAAAAGTAGTTTGTGTGGTAAGTGATCATGGCATTACTATAGTTTGGAAAAAAATAGTGACTGTGATAAGAACGAACATTTTTTCATTTTTTACAAATGATATGAGTTCGACTCCGCGGAAAAAAGCTGGAAATTGGCACACAAACTATGTCAAAAGGTAATATTTATTTATAAATTAGTTTCTGATTTTCTTCGCGTATTAACTACAGGACCATGCTAAGTAACAAAGAGGGAAAAATAAAGGTAAGCAAAGAAAAATAAGTAATATAATACGCCATGAAAGACATGGTACTCTAGTAATAGAAAATGTCAGAAAGACGGATCAATTAGTAATGACGTTATTGAAATGGAAAAAGTGAAGATTTTATTAGGAATTATCAAACATATATATGCAATATCAATATATTTAAAATGGCGAAAAATTAACAAATGAAAAGTAAGATCATAATCAAGATCAAGCAGAAATAAAAGTGATCGAGGTACAAAAAAATATATTTAATTACAAACAATCCATTCCGAATAGATTGATATTTAAGAAATCAGTAATGAATGAAAAAACAAAAAGATCATAGCCAAAGAAAAAAGGGAGAAATGGTCCCTCAAGCATACCGAAGGCATATACGTACTACATTTTTGGTGTATAACGGAAGAAAAACATTAAAGGATCTCCTATATACACTTTGAAAAAAAAAAACATACTCGGTTCCAAAGGATTTATGTCTTTTACTTTAAAAAATTTAGTATTGATTCCGAGCAAAAAGCGGGAGAATACAAGTAAGGATACTTTTTAAGACCAATTCTCTTTAAATTTAGTGTTTTGTTGTACTTGCTTCTAGGAAGCAAAATTTTAATTTTTTCGCAATTTACTCAGACAATATTTATTTCATTATGCCTAATCAAAGTTCATATATAAAAACGAAAAGTATTAACGAGCAGCAACCATATATATTATTCACAAAATTAGGACATCGACATTCCAGTAGAAATTATAACTATGATTTGAAGATAAAAACTTCATTTAAATAAAAGATTTAGAAACAATGATTCTTATATTGAACGAATTTAACTAGTGCTTTAGTTAAGTCAAGATAAGACCCAAGAACACAAATTATAAAGCATTATTCAATTAAATTATAAAAGAATTTTATAACTGATAATAAAGTCAAAGTTAACACTATAAGCCATATAAATTATATACATAATCAATAGTTAAAAGATAACTTTTTAAAGTAAAAATCAACTATAATTAATAGAGGACAAAATACGACATTATACATAAAGAAAGTATTAATACAAACTTATTGGAACAAGGAATAACATTATTATTATAAGAGAAATGCTCTTCTAAATGCTAAGCAAAAATTTGTAATTCGAATTATTTTAAACAGACATGAAAATCTATTGACCTCCACGACAAAAATTTATTATTCAGTGTATGTTGCGAACCAAAAATTAAGTTTACACAAAACAAAAGTTCAACAACGCTAATAACTACAGAAAGAAACATAAATAGCGCTGAAATAAGAGAAAGGAATATTTTAGTACGTCAGACAATGACGATTAAATATAATAAAAATAATTCATTTTAGTGACTTGAATTATTTTTTTATTTAATTTTATTTTTTTAAATTTAAATACATATTGTGTTTTATTTTTATGGAACTTCATTTTCAACATATCTTTGAATGGCCCATTACTTTAACTCGTTTTCATTTGTTTAATGCTACTTTTATAAAATGGATGTTATTAACTTGAATGAATTAATATGTATTATTTTACCTTATTGTCTTATCAATAAAAACTTAAAACTATTTATAAATTGTCTTTGTTTTTTTTATTTTAAAGGCTGGGTGAATTCTTTTGAGGTTAGGATTTTCATGCATTAGTTATTTTTGACAGATCCACGTGGGATTTTCAGGAACATTGGTGTCAAAAAGAGAAAGATGCTCAGTATGCTTTGACATTTCATCATTGAATAGACTTACGATCTGGCCACAACGTCGAATTTCAGTGAATGGGCCCTAGAAAAAGTTGGCAGAAATCCGGCTTTTTTTATCGACAAATTTTTGTTTCAGCGATTGAGGCTCATTCTCTTGGTTTGAATGGCCCTACGTAAATAAGCAAAATTCCGCATTTGAGTGAAGAGTAACCAGAAGCCGTTCAAGAACTGCCCACATGCATCCCGAAAAATGCACTGTTTGGTGTGGTTTGTACGCGGTGGAATCATTGGACCGTATTTTTTTCAAGATGCTGCTTGGGAACGCAACGTTACGAGTGAATTGGCGATCGCTATCGTTCGATGCTAACAAACTTTTTGTTGCCAAAAATGGAAGAACTGAACTTGGTTGACATGTGGTTCAACAAGATGGCGCTACATGCACACAGCCTCGCGATTCTATGGGCCATTTTGAGGGGAAACTTTCGGAGAAACAATTTCATCTCAAGAAATGGACGGTTAAGTGGCCACAAGATCATTGCGATTTTGACGCCTTTAGCATATTTTTGTGGGCTACGTCAAGTCTAAAAGTCTACAGAAATAAGCCACGCAACTATTCCAGCTTTGGAAGACAACATTTCGAAGAAATTTCGGGGCTATTCCGGCCGAAATGCTCGAAAAAGTTGCCCAAAATTGGGACTTTCGAATGGACCACCTAAGACGCAAGCCGCGCGTCAACATTTTAAATGAAAATTATCTTCAAAAAGTAAAATTGTCATGGACCAATCTAACGTTTCAAATAAAGAACCGATGAGATTTTGCAAATTTTTATGCTTTTTTTTTTAAAAAAAAAGTTATCAAGCTTTCTACAAATCACCCTTTATATATTATAATCTTAGTTGCGTCTAAGATATAATGGACAATAAAATGTATCACCGTTTTGTTCCAAACCAGAACATTTGCTATTGTATACTAGACGACTAATCAGGAAGAAAGGTCCGTAACAAAAACCCCATTTGCCTAAGTCGACTTTGGCCGACTACTTATGAAAGTTTTGTCCATTTGCTAAAGTATTCTAAGTCGTTTTAGCCTATTAATTCTGCCTTAGAAATGTTAAACTTAGAAGTTGCCACCAAAAGTAATATTTAAATTTTCGTTAAATCAGTTTAAACACTCATGTTCTATTCCCACACCACTCCGAGATAACGCCTTTAAAACTTTGAAGAGCTTCTCCTGAAAAACTCACTTTTCAGACTTTCAGCATTACTATTCTTCGGAGCGTCGATTATGTCCGTATATTACGCATTCTTTTTAATTGCAATATTAACCACTAGTCAATTTCCTAATGTTGTGGGAAACATTTGCAAAGTCATCACCGTTACCCAATCCAATTCCGAAATACCGTCCAATTATCTATTCTACCTTTTCCTTGCAAAGGCTTTTGAAAGGATTGTTAATCATCAGATTAATGAGTATCTGGCATGCTAACAATCTTATGTCAAGTAGCAAATCTGGGGGTTCCGCTCTAACACAATTCATAACTGCACTGATTGATGTCACCGATTTGAATACGATCAAATCTAGGGACGGAAAATATTTTCCTCTATAGTACTATTAGGACCATTCCAAGGCTTTTGATTGCGTGGGGACCATCGCATAGTATGCCAACAAACTGAAATACCCTTTAATTTTTCAATACATCTGGCCAACGGCTCTCATTTTCTAGCTATCTTTGTGGACGAAAGCCAATTCTGTCGTAGTTTTGGAATAACGTAATCTACCACCTTTTACGTGTTAACCAAGTGTCCACAGGATTATTCTGCGGGACTATTGTCTATTTTTGCTTATTTATAAATGGATACCAAATATAGTTACAATTACAGCAGCATTTCAGATTTATGCAATGATAGTCCAAATTTATCTTGAGTCGTTGCCAAGGTTCACCAGTGCAGCAAGGCCATACTAACCTGAACGCG
Organism: Haematobia irritans; assembly: GCA_003123925.1. NCBI lineage: Eukaryota > Metazoa > Arthropoda > Insecta > Diptera > Muscidae > Haematobia > Haematobia irritans. Next base: position 6,521 of record PGFW01056947.1, on the reverse strand, counting down.
AATTTAAACAGCATTTACAAACTGGACCCTTCATAAACAAGCTCTTCACATAAAACCCAACCAAATCTAAATTCTATTCTTTTCCGCTTTGCGTCGTCACACAGGGAAACTAGTTTGTGAATACCTGTAAGGATCGGCGGCTCAATGCATTCGAGCAAGTATTTAAATCCAAAAATCTAGGTATTCTTCTAAACAATACTCTAACCTGGAAGATCACATCGTTTCACGCAACTGGGGAAAGTTTTCGGCATGCTGCAGAAACCCACTAACAAAGTTCAATTTTACAACTCACAAAACCATCTAGAGTTCTTACTGGAAATCTTATATGTTTACCTGTCCTTTGTATATGGTTGCGAACTATTCAGCAAGTGCGATTCAAGAAGCAAATCACGCCTAGAGACTGCATTCAACACCATAACAAGATATGTATATAGACTAAAAATATTTGAAAGCTGTTTTCTCAATTCTCCAAAACTTTAATTTTGTCAAAATGATTGATTTACTGAATATTCAGAACTTTGCTTACTGCGTGCATAATCGAAAACCTGAATATTTATACAATAAAACTTACTATCGGAAGATTCAACCAGGAGGAGATTAACAATGTATACCAATTCGACATCGTTTTATTGAATCTGAATGGCATTTCTTCCTATAACGCAATACGTCTATGGAACTCCCTTCCACCAAACATCCAATTTATCAGCAACGCAATATCATTTAAAAGAGCTTTTATTCAATTCATTTAATTGTTTTTTGTGGTTACTAATTATCTTGTTTATACCTAACTGTTGTTATGTGTATATATATATATATATAATATATATATATATATATATATATATATATATATATATATATATATATATATAATATATATATATTATATATATTATATATATTATATATATATATATATATATATATATATTATACATGTCTTCATATCTTCTTTGTTTATCGATTGTATTGGTTATATGTCTTTTTGTTTTAGCTGGTTTTGTCATTTACGGATATTCAGGTATGTTTTTGGTATGCATGATAAGTAGACAGATGTTTTATTGCAAATTACGTTACTGAACCGAAAACATTTTCTTTCGAAAAACAGATTTTTTTAGTTCTCATTACATTTTACTCATCATATCTCTAAATAAAATTTGCTTTTTTGAACGTAACTCTGGGACTTCATAGATTTAAATTTAATTCAAAGACACAAAAATATTTGCATAAAAATCTCCACTGTCATAATATTAAGTAAAAACGAAAGTGATATCGACGTGAATGGATGTTTCAAATTGAACAGAAACCACCACAGACGATAATCCCAAGCGTATGGACAAATACGAATGATTTTACATAACGCATGACTGGCAGCGTAGATATTGCAAAGAGACATCGTATGCGCCATCTTATATTAGTTAAAAAACGCCCAGCTCTTAAATATGGGACTAGTTAAAGGAGCCCATGATTGCATGGTCTGGTTGGTTGTTGTGTTGCTTTGGTAGAATTGCCAGCAGGCTGTGTTGCCGGAATATGGTGACGATATTGGAGCGAGTGGATGTCAGATTTAAAGCAATGGTATTTGTTCCACAAGCCTTTTGGTTTTAAACCGGGAAACATGTTGTTGGCCCACAAAACAATCTGTCTTGTAAGAAGGCAATGCTCAAACAGTGATACCTATTACGCCTCTAGCCAATAATTTTTACAAAATATTGTTTCTGTTTGTTTTTCTTTTGTCGCTGTCTAGTGGAAGGACTTGGCCCAGTATCTTTGGTTTAAGTCGGGAGGGAACAGGAGCCTTATATAATATCTTATATTTTGGTATGTTTTATTGGGCCACTATTATTTGCGCGCTCTGAGTGCCTTCTCTGGTTCGGATCGTTTTGCGCCGTATTGCTTGTGTTCGGGTATACCTGAAATTAAGACTATTTATCGGGTCATTATTCGAGGCTATTTGGGCAAGATGGACTTGCTCATAAAGTCTTGTAGGGTCTTATGCTCTCGTCTCAGCCGCCGTTTGACTTTAGGAAAAGAGGGTTCAATGGTACACATTGCCCAGCTGTATGGCATATATTTTCTTCATTTATTTCCAAAATACGGGCGAAATGAAGCAGAAAAGGGGAAATACTCTCTGCGGCTGCAGCAGCAGGTGTCTCTGTGGCTTTTGGTGCCCCTATCGGGAGGTGTTTTGTTTTCACGGAAGAAGTGTTCCTACTATTTTCCTTCTAAAACTCTGTGGCGTTCGTTCTTTTTGTGCTCTAATAGCTGCTTTCGTTTTGCTGGTCTGCTTACGACATTTGAGAATTGAGCACTCAGTTTACTTTTCTTTGCTGGTAGTATAGCAACCATGGATTTTTTTGAATTGATACCTTTTCGTATTCTTGGCGTGTAATGGGGTAAGTCAACTGTTTTTTGTTTCTATTATATGATTTTTTTTAACGTTCTTTCAAGCTTTTTTTAATTTCAGGGGTGTAATTTGGAACACTTTTCATCAAGCCAATTTGTGCGTTGGTTGTCGCTTTCAGAAAATTCGCAAATTTAGGGGCAATATTTCCTGTCAGGAAGTTTTAGTAGTTACGCTAGTCAACGTGGCATAATATGTTTATCCAAATCCATTTACACGCATGAAACTATGAAACGAACTCATTACTTGCTCTTATAGTCAGTGCCCCGGAGATTGTCTCCAACCCCTGTGGTGAGTTGCTTCTAAATATGGCATACAATGCAGAAACATTAATATTTCTCGTATAACATTCAAGGTGATTATACACGTATGAATATTACTAAACGGGGCGTCATTCGATCCATTAAGAAGTTAAACCCAAACTAGGCCGGGGTATATCGCGCAATTGAACACTAATTTTGGTTTTTTCTTAAAAACTCGCGTTAACAGTTACATTTGGGTATGAAAGTTTCCGGCTGGTCTTTTATTCCTTCGCTTCTTTTTGGAAGCTATCATGGGTAGAATAGTTGGAATCGGTACGTTAGTAGTTGTTCAAAAGTCCATGCAATTTAAACATTCATCGAATTATTCTCCATTTCAGCTTGAACAATTTGCCCTTAGCAGTTTATTCCGAATGTTTGGTTCTTCACCGGGGAGTGTGTAGACAGGAAATAATCTTTGATAACTCCCGGCATTGTTGCAATATGTAGGAGCAGCGGCTACATTAGGTGCGTGGTGACCCGTATGACCGGGTGTCATTGGTTGTGATTAATGTTCGAACTAACCGGGCGGTGTTGGTTAATTGTACCATTAATGGCGGCAGCTATGGCTTCGAATATGGCGTGGGATGCTTTGGTGGCGACAGGTGGGTATTATGAGACATAGAGAAATTCAACAAATAATTGTCTACTTCTTTCCTTTAGGGTATTTACGATGCACATATTGCACTTAATGGTTACCCATATCCTAGATAGCAAAGAGGAATTTTGCCCATAAACCCTTGCCAGCAGATGTAATGCAGCCGAAGTAATTATATTACTTATGTAAATTATCGAATGCAACTTGAAAATGCCTGATGTGTGTTTTTTCTTGTCCAGGCGCAATTGAATGAACTTTGAATGTTAATAACACGCAAGACTCAATGACTGTTGACGGATATTTGAGACTCTATTAAAAGAAAACTGAGCACAAATGCTATTCCCTGTTAGTGGTGATTACAAGAGAAAATCAATATCTGTCCCGTGTTTTGTACCTTGCGCAGAGACCTAAATTGGCTTTGGGTAACCGTATTGCCTGGATCGCATGTAATTAAGATGGTTAGTAACATAACACGATTTTCAGGCAACGCAAAGCGGTTTGTCGAAGGTATCGTCCACAGTCCATGTATTATTTACATCAACAGCGCCCCTTCAGAACTTGGGTCCGCCTCCGGTTGTGAAAATGAAAAGATTCTCGACATGGCGCCCATCACTGTAACGGATCAGATCCCCATGGAGACTGTAGTTGATATGTTCCGAAAACTCGATTAACAAACTCTTGTTACACATAATGGGTAGCATACAATTGTCATCTTAATTAATTCTTCGTTCTTTTACACATAACTCTTTTGCACACAAAGGCGTCTCTTGGGTGTTATAACGAAAAAGGATGTACTGCGACATTTTAACAAATGGATAATGAGGATCCCAATACAGGTTTTATTCAATTAAATCCCAACACTTTGGGGGCAGTTTTACAAGGCGCACAAACAAACACCCTTGAAACCGGACGTCGTGCGCTCTTCAATCATATCTAACTTCATTTGAATTATCCAATAAAATATGGTGGTTGCTGAATGAACTGCAGACATGCTGATCGTGCTTTTGCTCTGCAATTCGAATGCATTAAATTTTTGTTGTTGTTTTCTAATATATGTATGGTGTGAAAAATGTTAGAAATTATGATGTGATGAGTTATAACAATTATTATTAAACAGAATGTATAGATCAAAAGTAGAAAAATATGTGCTACATAACCTTTCGTTCCACAATCACTTTGTCAATATATATGCCGAAATGTTTTTTTTAAACAGTTTCGTGTGTAGAATGTAAAAGAGGTTTAGTAAAAATGATTTTCTTATTTGACCTACTTGTAGTATCGTTAAGCGAAAATCTATGTCAATTCTTAATTTCGAATTTTGTAGTCTTATTATTGAAGCGAAAAATGGACAGGAGTATCATTCATTAAACTAAAATTATTTCAACAAATTTTATTCATTCACTAGGTGATGTTAAGAATCTAATTTAATTTGAAAACAAACAAAAAAACAAAGTTTTTCTTTATTATTCTTCTCATTTATGTGAAGAGAGGCACTACATTGTAATTTGTTGTCTTGTCGGTATTATAAATAAATTTGGATCCATTTAAAATACGTTTTTACAACTACTCATATTTATAACAGAATAGTAGAAACTTAAAGCCGAAAAGGACCCTGATTAACCATTGATGCTGAGTTTATCACTGTTGGCAAAAATGATGTAAATATCCTATTTATTATGGCATCCGTTACACAAACAAGTACTCGAAATTTTTTAACATACATTTTTCACTTCTTAGAAATAATAATTTTGAAGTGATAACAATGCTTAATTGATGTATTGAATAAGCAAACATTTTATATGAAATAGGAATTTGAACAGAACATCCTTCCATATCAGTAAAAACCGGGTAATTGAAAATTAATTCAAAGCTAAAAGTGAATTAAAAATATTTATCACAATTATATGAAAAAAAAAACAAAATTGTTCAGTATTGTCTGATTGTAAACAGGTGTCATAAATAAATGTCTAAGTCCAGATGTATGTATATCTTATACCTCGTCGAATGCTGTGTGCTTTAAGTAAAAATTTCCCTAAAAATATTTTTATGTTTTTATATGTATTTAGATGTATGTAAATTCTCCACAGTTTTTTCCTCTCACCTTTGTATTTACTTTTTTAATTGGCTTTAGTTATTGATTATATTTTACGATATATTTTTTACATATGGTAAAATACAAACTGTGTGTATAAGTGCAAAGTATTTATTATTAAGAATTATTTGTAAATAGTTAATTATATAAAAATCTATTACTGATTTTAATCGATAAATAAAGTATATTAACTTAAATTAATCGCTTGTTAAGGAAAATATTTGAAATTCATTTTCATATAGACCAATAATAATCCAGCATCTGCAAATGAATATTGAATTATTTCCTTTATATTAATTTATTTTATCAAACTAATGTTTTACCCATTATCACTGGATTTAATAAAGTTTCCTTTGCCTCTTAAATCTCCTTTGCTTATATAATGTCCGCCATCAACCATTCTGTAAACAAATATTAAAGTAAAATAAATAATAAATACAAATTCGGGTCCTGATGTTGATGTACCAAAGCGCAGCACAAAAATGTATGATAAGACAACACACTGTTACAACAACAAAAGAATCACGGCACACGAAAAAATTCGGAAGTTGTTCCAATCTTTTCATCTTCAGCACAAGAAAGTAGCTTCTAATTCTATTGATTCAAATAATAAGCTCAGACAAAGGTTTATGACGACTTTCAACCATGATCCAATGTAGGGATTTTTTGCCTTTTTAAACAATATATAGTTTTTTTTAATCCGAAAATGATGTTAAATCCGTTTCATCGAAGTTCTTCCAAAAAAATCTACTCAAGCTTCGGATTAGTTTTCTCTTTAGTTTTCTCTCCGTACTTTATTAAAAAAATGCTTTTCTGGTTTGGCTTGGTCGAAAATTCCGCACAAGGCTTCGTTTGCATAGTCGATTGAGTAGCTAGAGTTTTGACAGTTTTCATTTAGTATAGCAACTGGCTCTAATAAGTCAAAAAGTGTCTTAACAGATTTTATAAAAATCTTTACTTAACTAATGGCCTTCCTTCGCTGTCAATTTATGCAGAAATTTCTTTCACTTACTTATGAGCAAGGACAATCCGTCAATACACCACCGAGTAGCACATGATAATTTTGGCTTGGAACATCCCATTGCAATAAGCGTATTCTTCTTTTTTGAATTTGTTAAGGATTTTTTT
>PGFW01056946.1:11760-23962 GCA_003123925.1 Haematobia irritans | reverse complement strand
GTGTACCAGACCTCCGGACCAGTCTTCGTAAGTGAAATAAGCACCTAAACGTAAAATATACAACATTTCAGCCTCCCATAAACTGCAGAATTTTTTCATATTCTCTAATCTCATTTCACTGTGCAATGGCTCTATCTGCTTAAAAAACAAATATCAATTTCCGATGTCTGCACAGAGAACAACATTTTAAGATTGAATCTGATCACATTTTATGTCACACACTTCAACAAACTCACACATAATCGATAATTCCAACTTGACCCACATGTGGAAAACCACAATTTCTCATAGACAAAACCTAAATAACTATTGGCTAGTGTGCAAGAAATTAAATCGAACTTTAAATGTCTAAAACTCAATTACCAAAAACTATTTGGTGTGTAAAATTTTGTTGTCGTCATCAAGGACCTTGAAATGCCAAAAATACCAAATACATTAAAAGGATGTCACACATCTTACACCTCACATCATATCGAAGATAGTCGGCTGGTGGACCATTACAATATATTCCCATAACAAAACCACTAGAGATAATTACGAAGTAAATATGAAGACAAATGAGGCTACACATACTAAAAGGTCCAAAGGACCAAAAACAAGGAAACATTCCGACAAGGACAAACCCTAGAATGGAATACAAATTATTTTCTAAAATAATTAAAATTGATGAAGGCTAGCATCCACAAGCTATTAAAAGAAAAGATAGCCAATATGGTGAAGAAGTAGGAGGAGAGATGTGAAAGAACTATTCTGGATTCAAGAAGAAATTTGTCCAAATGCATTATTCGGTACACACACTCACACAGCACTAATTGTAATAACTACAGCAAACGACCAATCATAGGGCAATGTTGCATCGGTTGCAGGAGAAGTATACTATAAATACACTGGAAGAGAAGTTTTATTTTTGGAGGTACGAAATCTTAAACAAACCAACTTTTTCTTTCTATTTTAAAAAACCTTTCTTTTAAGGCAAATAAAAGAGAAAATGTTCCCGTGACCATGAATAGCATGTCCTAAAATGTAGTTTGCATAATATTTCATATTAGGTCAATATTAGTTCAATGCATCATTAGATCTCAATCAAAATCAAATTCAATTTCCAATAAATTAGATTTAATCAGATATAATAATTTTTGGGATCAAACTATATTAGATCTTATGTTCAAATGAAATTAGATCCTGCAGTTTGTACGCTGGTAGTCAAAAATTAATAGCCAATGTTTGAAGCTTTTTCATCTTTAATCGAAAGATTCAATATATCGGTTAATTTAAAGATTATTTCTTTAAACATGGTTTTCTTTACTTTAAGGAAAATTAATCTTACTTCAAAGACATGTGACTTTGCCAGATTCGTGTCCTAAATTTAAAGAAGTAAAATTCTAAATCAAAGAATATAAAGTTGCTTTATTTACAAAAACACAATTGTCCTTAATATTGTGTACATTGAGTGATTTAAAATTTAGGTGCATAATCATTCACATTAGGTCAATATTTTTTTCAGTGTAGGACGCATACTCACATAAATGTGAGCCGAATAAATTTTTAATATCAAAATTAAAGAATTCAATTTTGATTTGGATTTTTGTGAACATTAAAGTAATTTAATTTTTTGTATTTTATGTAGAATACAAATCCCAGAAGATGGTTAGTGGCACTAACCGAAATATTGGTAATAAATATTAAAACAAATCAATAATCGATTGTTTCTATGACCTCAAGCCGAAAAAATTAATAATCAATAAAATGTTTGTCAAACAATTTAATGTTAAAGCAAAAAAATTAATTTTCTTCCGATGCTTATTTCTAGAAGTGTATGGTATTCAATATAAGACGAAAATTGTCAAAATTTTACCTTCTCTAGCAAATTTTGTCATAAATTTTTACTTTTATGAAATTTTGCAAAATTTTGTTTCTATAAAAAATTTGTCAAAAATTATTGTTTCTTATAGAAAATTTTGTCAAAGATTTAACCAAACTTTATTTCTATAGAAATTTTGTCAACATTTTATTTCTATGGAAACTTTGACAACTTTATTTCTATAGAAAACTTTGTTAAAAATTTTAATTATTATAAGGGTGATTCTTTTGAGGTTTAGGTTTTCCAATGCATTAGTAGATTTGTTCAAGATTCACGTTGGGCATTTCCCAGACATGGTGTCAAGAGAGAAAGATGGCTGCAGTATGTCTTTGACATTTGCATCATGAATAGACTTACTTTACGAGCCACAACGTGCGAATTTTCAGTGAAATGGCCCTAGAAAAGTTGGCAAGAAATCCGCTTTTTTATCGACAAATTTGATTAGCGATGAGGCTCATTTCCTGGTTGATTGGCTACGTAAATAAAGCAGAAATTGCCCGCATTTGGAGTGAGAGCACCAGAAGCCGTTCAAGAATGGCCCATGCATCCCGAAAAATGCACTGTTTGGTGTGGTTTGTATCGCTGGTGGAATCATTGACTCGTATTTTTTTTCAAAGATGCTGTTGGACGCAACGTTACGGGTGAATGGCGATCGCTATCGTTCTGATGCTAAACAAACTTTTTGTTGCCAAAATGGAAGAACTGAACTTGTTGACATGTTGTTTCAACAAGATGACGCCTACATGCCACACACTCGCGATTCTATGGCCATTTTGAGGGAAAACTTCGGAGCAACAATTCATCTCAAGAAATGGACCGGTAAGTTGGCCACCAAGATCAATTGGCGATTTGAGCTTAGACTATTTTTTGTGGGGCACGTCAAGTCTAAAGCTTACAGAAATAAGCCATCGCAACTATTCCAGCTTTGAAGACAACATTTCCGAAGAAATTTCGGGCTATTCGGCCGAAATGCTCGAAAAAAAGTTGCCCAAAATTGGACTTTCCGAATGGACCGACCTAAGACGGCAGCCGCGGTCATCATTTATGAAATTATCTTCAAAAAAGTAAATGTCATGGACAATCTATACGTTTCAAATAAAGAAAAGATGAGATTTTGCAAATTTTATGCGTTTTTTTTTTTTTAAAAGTTATCAAGACTCTTAACAAATTCACCACTTTATACAAAAAATTTGTCAAATTTTGTGTTCTATAAAGAAAATTTTGCAAACTTTATTTCTATAGAAATATTTTGCTTAAAATTTTATTTCTTATTAAAAATATTTTGTGAAATTTTTATTTTTATAGAAATTTTTGTCAAAATTTTATTTCTACAGAAAAAATTATCAACATTTTACTTTTATACTGGAACTTTTGTCAAAATTTTATTTCTATAGAAAATTTTGCTAAAATTTTATTTCTACAGAAAAATTTATAAACATTTTACTTTTATATGGAAAATTTTGTCAAAATTTTATTTCTGTAGAAAAATTTTTCAAAATTTTATTTCTATTGAAAATTTCGGCAAAATTTTATTTCTATTGCATAAAATTTCGCAAAAATTTTATTTCTATAGAAAATTTCTTTCAAATTTATATTTCTATAAATTTTGCTAAAATTTTATGTCTACAGAAAATTTTTTCATAAATTTTTATTTCTATAAAAAAAAAGTTCTTGACAAATTTTATTTCTATAGAGCAATTTTGTCAAAATTTTAATCTAATAGAAAATTTTTTAAGAAATTTGATCAACCATTTACTTTTATATGGGAAAATTTTGTCAAAATTTTTATTTCATAGAAAATTTTTGCTTTTAAAATTTTATTTCTACACAAAAATTTATAAACATTTTTACTTTTATAGTGGAAAATTTTGTCACAATTTTATTTCTATAGAAAATTTTTTCAAATTTTATTTCTATGAAAATTTCGTCAAAAATCTTTATTTCTTTTAGAAAGAAAATTTTTTTCAAAAATTTTAATTTCTAATAGAAAATTTTGCCTGAATTGTTAATGTCTATAAGAAAATTGTTTCTATAAATAAATTTTGTCAAAATTTTATTCTAATAGAAAATTTGTCAAAAATTTTGTTTCTATAGAAATTTTGAGCAAAAACTTTATTATCTATAGAAATTTTATTTCTATCGAAAATTTTGTGAAATTTTTATTTTTAAATATAGCAATTTTTTGTCAAAATTTTATTTTCTTATAGAAATTTTGTCACTTTTCTCCTTCTATAGAAAATATTGTCCAAAATTCTATAAAAAAATGTCAAAATTTTTTTTATTTAGAAAAATTTTGTCAAAAATTTAATTTTCTATAAAAATTTTTGTCAAAGAATTTTATTTTATAGAAAAAATTTCGCAAAATTTTATTTCTATAGAAAATTTTCGAAAAATGTATATTTCTATAGAAAAATGTCGCAAAAATTTTATTTCTATAGAAATTTTTCGGCAAAAAATTTTATTTCCTTATTAGAAAAATTTTGCTAAAAAATTTTATGCGCTATAGAAAATTTTGTCAAATTTTTATTTTCTATAAAAAAAAATTGTCAAAAATTTTACTTCTATAGATATTTTTTCAAAATTTAATTCTATAGAAAATTTTTGTTACAGCTTTATTTCTATACGAAAAATTTTGTCAACTTTTCTTTTCTATAGAAAATGTTGTCAAAATTCTATTTCTACAAAAAAAAATTGCCGAAATTTTATTTCTATAGATTTTTTTCAAAATTTATTTTTTATTGAAAATTTTGTCAAAATTTATTTCTATACAAAATTTTTTCAAAATTTTATTTCTATAGAAAATGTTGTCAAAATTTTATTTCTTTCGAAAATTTTGTCAAAATTTTTAATTTCTATAGAAAATTTTGTCATAAATTTTATTTCTATTCGAAATTCGGCCAAAAATTTTTATTTCTCAATGAACTTTTTTTTTTCAAAATTTTATTTCTATGGAAATTTTTTTTTTTCAAAATTTTATTCTCTATTAGAATTTTTGGCTAAAAATGATCAAATTCCTTATTTCTATAAAAAAATTTTAGTCAAATTTTATTTCTATAGAAAATTTTTCAAAATTTTATTTCTATAGAAAATTTTTGTCAAAAAATTTTATTTCTATAGAAAATTTCGCACAAAATTTTATTTCTATAGATATTTTTTTTTTCAAAAATTTATTTCTATAGAAATTTTATTAAAGCTTTATTTTGTCAAATTTTCGTTTCTATAGAAAATTTTTTCAAAATTCTATTTCTATAAAAAAATTGCCGAAATTTTATTTCTATAGAAATTGTTTTCAAAACTTTATTTTTATTGAAAATTTTTGCAAAATTTTATTTCTATACAAAATTTTTTAAAAATTTTATTTCTATAGAAAATGTTGTCAAAATTTTATTTCTTTCGAAAATTTTGTCAAAATTTTATTTCTATACAAAATTTTGTCAAAATTTTATTTCTATAGAAACATTTTTCAAAAATTTTATTTCTATAGAAACATTTTTCAAAATTTTATTTGTATTGACAATTTCACTGAAAAATATTTATTTCTAATAGAATTTTTTTTTATCAAAATTTTCAAAAAATTCTTTTTTTTTCCCCTCAATTTTTTATTTCTAAATAGAAAATTTTTGTAAAAAATTTTTTATTTCTATAACAATTTTGTCAAAATTGTATTTCTATAGAAGAATTTTTGTTAAAAATTTTATTTCTGTAGGAAGCATTTTGTTAAAGAGTATTTTATTTCTAATATGAAAAATTTTGTAAAATTTTATTACTAAGAAAAATTTTGTCAAAATTTTATTCTATAGAAAATTTTTTCAAAAATTATTATTTCTAATCAGAAAATTTTTGCAAATTTTATTTTCTATAGATAAATTTTTTCCAAAATGTTATTTCTAATAGAAAAATTTTGCTAAAAATTTTATGTCTAATAGAAAATTTTGTCAAATTTTTATTTCTATAGAAAATATTGTCAAAAATTTCTATAAAAAATTTTCAATTTTTATTTTTGTTAGAAAATTTTGTCAAAATTTTATTTCTATAGAAAAATTTGCTAAAATTTGATTTCTATAGAAAAATTCGAAAACTTTATTTATTATAGAAACATTTCGGAAATTTTTATTTCTTATAGAAATTTTTCCGCATAATTTTTATTTCTTATAGAAAAATTTTGGGCCCAAAAGACGATGGATCACTTATCACCACGACAATACGAGTTCTCGCACATGTTTTTTCGAAAGCCTGAAGAAGCGGTTGATGCGTTTAGAATGATGTTTTAGAGATGCCTGAAATAAGATGGCAAAAGTGTTCACAATTGGTTGCAAACGCATACACAAATTGTATAGATTTTAAGGGGAATATTCTGAAAAAGATTATCAATAATTGTTTTTGTTTTTTTTTGTCGACATATAGAAGACAATCCTCGAATAAGCCATCGCTGAAACTAAGGTATTTTGTGGATATTCACCACAATGTTATGTCCAGCTACATAAGTAAATACCAATAACTGCGATCCCCATAAAATGGTAGATCCCAAATTTCATTAACACGCCTAAGCCCAGGATGTCAACTGCTAGTTTGACAAAAACAAAACCCCAGAGATTTTTAGTGAATGTTAAAGCAAACTAATGCGGCCGATTTACTTCCCAACGATTAACTTGTCAAAATTATGATTGGGTCATAGTTGTTGTTGTGTCACGCATTCATTGGTTGACATTAGTTGAGTGGAACTGTTTGCAACATCATCTCGCACCATCATCGCACGTAAAGCCTTGTGATTGTGGTTGAGCTAGATTAAGTTGGCCTGAATTGTGTTAACCTTTCAGATGGAGGGGGGCCCATTGTAAAAGTGATTTCAAATTGGAAAGGATTTACGATGACTGAATGGTGAGGTGGTTTTTTATGCATAGACCAAAGGGAAACGCAGGAGAAATGGTCTCCATTCCTTACAGTTATTGCAGCTGTCAATTCATTGTGTCTGTAGGCATGTGTCCACAACATTGTGTTCCATAATAAGTTTCGTCATTATGTGAATGTTTGCAAATTGGAGATTTTCAAAAGGATTATCAGAAATGAAACTATGGTTGGTTTTATGGTTTCCTCCTCACTTTGGTGATGTTGTTGCCTGTCATTTTTGTTGAGGACTATCAACGCTGATTTACGATTATTTAATGGAAGTGCCTAATTTTTGAGTAGCATTAATTGGACTTTTTCTGTGGTAAAAATTTAATTTCAGCCAATAATGTAAATTACATTAATTATTTTATGTTTATATATTTAACGTTGTTGGATGTGTATGCACTCCGATTAAAAGCAGATCTGGAAGAAAGTTTATTCCTTTGAGAAGAGAACAAATAAGCAATTGAAATGAAATGCATCAAAGCTAATAATCAGCATTCCACGGTTTCTGTAGAAATAAAATTAAGGTAAAATTTTCTATAGAAATAAAATTTAGCACAAATTTTCTATAGGAAAACCTTTTGCAAAATATTTCTATAGAAATAAATTGTTGCAAATAATTTTTAGAGAAATACAAGTTGCAAATATTTTCTATAGAAGTACTATTTTGCCAACATTTTCTATAGAAAAAAAATTGACAATTTGTTTTTTAAATTTTTGACAAAATTACTATAGAAAAAAATTGCAAAATTTTTCTATAGAAATAAAAATTGCAAAGTTTTCTGAAGAATACAAAAAAATTGTTGAACAAAATTTCCACTAAAAAGTAGAATTTTGCAAAAATTTTCTATCGAATAAAATTTTTTGCAAAAAATTTCTATAAAAATAAATTTTGTTGTGTTTTTTTATTGCAGCTTAAAACCATACCATTGACTAATACTACATGTGTAGCTTAACCCACAGAGGAAAAGCTAATGTTTGTCAAATTTAGTTTGGGCAAAGCCGCTTATACATTTTGACAAACATTCTTTTTCTCTGTTGGTATAAAGCTACACCATGTAGTTTAGTCAATGATGGTTTTAAGCTGGCAATAAGAAACAACAACATGCTTAAAGAACAAATACAAAACAAAACGAAGGGAAAATAAAATTTTGCAAAAATTATAGAGAAAATTAAATTTTGCAAAAATTTTCTATTAGAATAAAATATTGACAAAATTTTCTATAGAAAATTTTTTGCAAAACATTTCTATAGAAATAAAATTTTGCAAAAATTTTCTGCAGAAACAAAATGTTGACAAAATTTTCCATAAAAACTAAATTTTGCAAAAATTTGCTATAGAAATAAAATCTTGGAAAATTTTTCTATAGAAATGAAATATTGACAAAATGTTCTATAGAAGTACAAATTTTGCCAAGATTATTCTATAGAAATTAAAACATTGACACAATTTTCTATAAAATTAAGTATACAAAATTTTCTATAACAATAAAATCTTGGCAAACATTTTCCATGGAAATAACAAATTTTCCTAATGAAATAAAATTTTGACAGAAATCTTCTATAGAAACATGAAATTTTGCAAAACATTTCTAGAAATTAAATTTTGCATTTTGACCGGATGTGATATGGTAATCGAAAATTTAGATCTACAAAAGTGGTGGCATGAGGTATATATATAGTCGGCCCCCGCCGACGACTTTAGACTTTTCCTTAACTTGTTTCTTTGTTAATTTTGACAAAATTTTCTATAAATTTTCTATAAAAAATTTTCTATAGAAATAAATTTTTCAAAAAATTTCTATAGAAATAAATTTTTCAAAAAAAATTTCTAATAGAAATTAAATTTGCTTATCCAATTTCTAAGAGAAATTAAATTTTGTAAATCATTTTCTAATAGAAATAAAAATATTGGGACAAAATTTTTCTATTAGAAATTAAGCAAATTTTGACAAAATTTTCTATAGAAATGAAATTTTTGGAACAAAATTTTCTATAGAAATAAATTTTCTGAGCAAAAGTTTTTAATGGAAATTAAATTTTAAACAAAATTTTCGATAGAAAAAAAATTGACAAAAAATTTGACAAATTTTCGATAGAAAAAAAAAATTGACAAATTTTTTCCTAATAGAAATAAATTTGACAAAATTTTCTAATAGAAATAAAATTTTTTACAAAAATTCTTCTATAGAAATAAAATTTTTGACAAATTTTCTTATAGAATAAAAAAAATTTCTATAGAATAACATTTTGACAAAAATTTTCATAGGAATAAAGTTTTTGAACAAAGATTTCTTATGAAATTAAATTTTAACAGAATTTTCAATAGAAATAAAATTTTGACACAATTTTCTAAAGAAATAAAATTTTGGCAAAATTTTCGATAGAAAACAAATTTGACAAAATTTCCTATAGAAATAACAATCTTGACAAAATTTTCTATAGAAATAAAATTTGAAACATTAAATTTTTTTCTATAGAAAAAATTTTGACAAATAATTTTCTATAGAAATAAAATTTTGTATCAAAACTTCCTAATAGAAATATCACATTTTGACAAAATTTTTCTATAGAAATAAAATTTTGACAAAATATTTTAAATAGATGATAAAATTTTTGAACAAGATTTTCAATTAGAGATAAAATTGTTGACAAAAATTTCTATGAAATAAAATTTGACAATATTTTCTATGGAAATTAATTTTTAACAAAAATTTCAATAAAATAATTTTGACACATGAATTTTCTATCGAAATAAAAAATATTAAACAAAATGTTCTATAGAAATAACAAGTTTGGACAGATTTTCTATAATTAATAAAATAATTGATACAATTTTCTTATAAAATAAAGATCTCGACAAAATTTTTCTATAAAAATAAAATCTTGCTAAATAAATTTTCCATGGAAATAAATTCAAATTTTAACGAACATTTTCCAAATAGAAAAATAAAATTTTTGGGCAACAAATTTTCTAAAGAAATAAAATTTTGGCAAAATTTTCGAATAGTAAACAAATTTGACAAAATTTCCTTATAGAAATAACATTTTGACAAAAATTTTCTATAGAAATAAATTTTGAGCAAAATTTTCTAATAGAAATAAAAATTTTGAACAAAACTTCCTATAGAAATAACAATTTGACAAAATTTTCTATTAAAAATAAGAAATTTTGACAAAATTTTCTATTAGAAATAAAATTTTTACAAAATTTTTCATAGAGATTACAATTTTGACAAAAATTTTCAATTAGAAATGAAAATTTATGCACAAAAATTTTCTATAGAAATAAAAATTTTGACAAATTTTCTATTAGAAATAAAATTTTGACAAAAATTTTTCTAATAGAAAATAAAATTTTGGGCCAAATTTTCGTATAGAAATAAAAATTTTTGACAAAATTTTCTAATGGAAATTAAATTGTATCAAAATTTTTCAGTGAAATAAAATTTTGCACAATTTCTATAGAAATAAAATATTAACAAAAAATGTTCTAATAGAAATACCAATTTTGACAAGATTTTCTATAGAAATAAATATATTGAACAATTTTCTATAAAAATACGATCTTTGACAAAAATTTTTTAAAAATAAATCTTGGCAAAATTTTTCCATGGAAATAAAATTTTCTATAAGAACTAAAAATTTTGACGAATCTTCTATAGACATTTAAATTTTTGTCAAAAACATTTCTATAGAAATTAATTTTGCAAACATTTTCTACAGAAAACAAAATGTTGACAATAATTTTCCCAATAAAAAAAAAATTTTCAAAAATTTTCTATAGAAATAAAATTTTGCAAAACAAATCTTTAGCCCAATAAACATTTTGGCAAATTTTCTAATAGAAGTAAAATCTTTGAAACATTATTCTAATAGAAAATTTTGAGAAAATCTTTTATAGACAGTGTTAATTTGCAAAATTTTCTATAGAAATTTAAAATATTGCAAAAAAATTTTCTAATAGAAATAATTTGACGAATTTCTATAGCAAATAAAATTTTGACAAGATTTTCTATATTTCTATAAAAGATTTGTTTTTTGGAAATTTTCTATAGAAATAAAATTTGCAAAAAAATTTGTATAGAAATAAAATTTTGCAAAAATTTTCTATAGAAATAAAATCTTTGAAAATTTTTCTATAGAAAATTTTGACAAAATCTTTTGTAGACATGCAATTTTGACAAAATCTTTTATAGACATGCAATTTTGCAAAAATTTTCTATAGAAATAAAATTTTAACAAGATTTTCTATGGAAATAAAATATTGACAAACTTTTCTATAGAAATAAAATCTTGGCAACATTCTTTCTATGGATAATAAAATTTTCTATAGACAATAATAATTTTGACAAAATCTTCTATAGACATGAAAATTTTGGCAAAAAAAAAACCATATAGACAATGCAATTTTTTGCAACAAATTCTATGAAATAAAAATTCTGGGCAAAAAATTTCTAATACGATATAAAATTCCTGCTTAGAAAAATTTTTTATAAGAGATAAACTGCTTGATAAAATTTTCCATAGAAACAATTTTTTTTCTTTAGAAATAAAAAACTTATGGGCAAACATATTTTATAAAAATAAAATTCAAGGCCAAATTAAAACTGTTTATAAGAATTAGAAAATTTTCTATAAAAGTAGAAATAACATGTTGACAAAACTTTCTATAGAAGTAACATTTTGACAAAGTTTTCTATAGAAATAACATTTTGTTCCAAAACTTTCTATAGAAATAAAAATTTCGCGACATAATTATTCTATAGAAAATAAAATTTCGAAAACAAAAAAATTTTGCTACAGAATTTTTAAAAATAAATTTTGCAAAAAATTTTCTATAATATATGAAAATCTAAATCAAAAATTTTCTATAGAATAAAATTTTGATATAAATTTTCTTTGACAGTGATAATTTTACAAAAAAAAATTTATAGAAATAAAATTTAGCAAAAAATTTTTCTATAGAAATAAAATTTTGACAACATTTTTCTATAGAAGATAAAATTTTGAAAAAAAAAAAAAATTCTATAGCCGTACTTTTTATTTTTTAATTTGTAGAAAATTTCTAAACGCAATCTCCAGTCAACTCCAGCACAAACGCTCCTCGAATTAGAGTCGGTGAATTCGAATTTCCAAACCTCTACTCCCATCGATTTGGTATAGGCGAGTATTAAGTACCGAACACAAAGAAAATACTAATGGTCAATTTAAATAGACAAATGCCAAACAAAAACAAAGTCCCATTTTGCATTCAGTCACCGTCACTTAATGTGGATGTATTTTATCTTGCTTCCTCACTTAATGTCGCACGGTGCTGCTCATTAACTTGGAGAATTGCAGTTAAATGACTTAAAAGCAACAATTTCTGTTTGTGCTCGGGAGCTGCTTTTAATGACGCATTTTGCGACAAATTTTCAATAGTGGCTTGAATGGAAAGAACGTTACAAG
>PGFW01056946.1:0-11735 GCA_003123925.1 Haematobia irritans | reverse complement strand
GGGATCCCCGATTTATCTGAAGCGCTAATATAATATCTAAGACACAGCGAAGAAAATTTCACGAAAATTTTTCCACAAATTAAATAATTTAATTGATTTAAAAAATATTCATTAAAAATTTAATTAGATTCAACAAAAATTTTTATTGAAACAAATAATTCTAATCAGCATAAAATAATAGTATCTAATTCCAATTTTTTAAAATTGAGTCAAATTAACTTTTTTAAATTGACCAAGTTGCAAATTAATTTTTTTAAATTGATTACTACATGTTCTGTGGATTGAAGACATTTCCCGAATTAACACAATCAAATTGGTCAAATTAAATAAATTTTGTGATGAATCCAGATAAAATTTTTTTTGCCCTGTGTATAGACCGATATGGATCCTAGTTAGGGACATGGTTGTTTAAGAATGAAATTTTTCTACCCAAGAGGCTCAAAAAACCAATATCGGGATCGGTTTATATGGGAGCTATAATATGATTAATCGACTGATCATGGCCACTTTTGGCATGGTTGTATTAAATATCATATACTACCGACCACGTACCAATAAAATTATCAGATGCCAGATGCTCGGATGAACTTTTGCTTCTCCAAAAGCACCGAGAGAGGTCCAAATACTGGGATCGTTTATCATTGGGTGCTAAATAAATTTTTATATATATATTCATGCCGCTGCTATGACCAATATCCTGGTCGTGGTTTGTATATAATTAGGACCGTATTTGCGACCATAATTTTTGCATGCCTTGTTAGAGAACATTATACTAACACCAATGGTACCTACAATTATCTAATACTTGAATCAGATGAGAGAAATTTTGCGGTGATCCGAATTAGAGGAGCATTTTGCAAAGCCAATATCGGAGGTTCGGTTATATATGGGGGCTGTATATATGATTTATGGAACCAGATGTGGACCAATTTTTGGCATGGTTTGTTAGAAGTACTGCATAATACTAACACCATGTACACCCAATTTCAGCCGAAATCGGATGGAAATTTGCTTCTCTAAAGGCTGACCGCAACGTCGCTACAAAGGATTTGGGTGGTCACCGTTTTTATATGGGGGCTAAAGTACGTAAAAGTGGACCGACCGTATGGCCCATTTGCAATACATCCGACTACATCAATAACAACATACTTGATGCCAAAGTTTTCAAAGTTCGATAGGGCGTTTGTTTCTTTCGGAAGTTAGAAGTGATTTCAAACAGACGGACGGAAACGGACGGACCATGCTCAGATCGACTCAGAATTTCAGACCACGACCCAGAATAATATATACTTTATGGGGTCTATAGAGCAATCATTTTCGATGTGTTAACAACGAAGGACAAAAGTTAATATACCCCACGCATCTAATGGTGGAGGGTATAAAAAATTGAAAGCAGTAGCAACTTAAGTTTATATATTATCGGAAAATATTTTTTGATGTTATTGTATTGTTTAATTTGTAAAAATGAAATCCACAGGAAAAAGAATAAAGTTTTTTTTTCCACTGAGAATACAGAACTGCAGTGGAAACCCCGTTAAATTATATGAAATAAAAAATATATGTTTCTCTAATCTCTAAAGCTAAAATCCGCTTTTATTTAGATCTTTCATTTGTGGTAAACTTAAAATAATCATTCGAAGAAGTTAATACCCGGAAATACCTAACCTCAAGAATAATGGCGATACATGGTTGCATGGAAAACTTGTTAAAGGATTTCAAATAAGTTTTTGATCATCATCGAGAAATATTTCAAACAGAAAATGCCCAAAATATGGTATCGGATAAGAATCGTACGTCCCAATAAGGCGATGTCGCTGGAGTCTTCATTGCAAATGGGTTGTGGTATAAGTTGAAAAAAAAAATTGATTCTGAAGAAAATAAAATTTCGAAGGCTTTGTAAAAAGTGTGTCGTAATAATTTGTTTTGTCTTGGTATAGTGATAATAGGGTCCTATGCAAAATTGGGTATAACACCAGAAAAAAATATTTTTTTGTTTTCATTCAAAGAAGCTTAATTGATGCCAATTAATCTTTTAATTGAAAATTGTTTGCAATCACAAGAGTTTATAACTGATACAAATTAAAAATTTAATTGATTTAAGTAATTTTTGCAAATTGAATTTTATTTTAGTTAAAAAATTAATTTAATTGATTAATCGTTTGAATTGAAATTTTTCCTCAATTATCAAATTGATTAATCGTCAATTGAAAATTTTCCTCAATTTCAATTAATAATTTGATTTAAGATAAAATATTATTGATATTTTTTCTGTGTAGCACAGAAAACAAAAATTTAGTTTAATCATTGAAATGAAGTTAAACTCCATTAAATTTTGTAATTGAAATTGTCGTCAGTACAATAAAAATGGAATACACATAGATTAATGTTTTATGATTCAATCACCGAAATTAACTTGATTCAATTATCTTTTTGAATTGGAATGTCTTCAATCAGCAGATATTATGGATACTGCCGATTGTAAAAAAATTATATTGAAAAAGTCAATTAAAAATTTATTAATTGATACTATTAATTTTTGTGATTGATTTTTGTTTCCAATTAAAAAATTTGCCTCTCATTTAAATTTTTTATTGAAATTGTTTTTTAAACTCAAATTAAGCACTTATCGTGGAAAAAAATTTTCGTGATTTTTTTTTTTCTGTGTAAGAGCATTAAAAAAATTAATTTCATGAGAATCAATTTTTGTAAATAATTTTTAAATTGATTGAAAAATCTTTGAATCAATTAAAATTTTAATTAAAAATTTTCTAGAAACCTCGATAAATTTTTGTTTCATAGTTTTTGCTATGCAAGAAACCCCTACACAGAAAAAATAAATCACCGAGAAAAATTATTTTCCAATTAAAGAAAAAAGTTTTAAAGAAATATTCAATTAAAAAGTTTAATTGAATTCAACAAAAGTTTTTAAATTGACAACAAAAAATTCAATCAGAAAAATAAGAGTAATTAATTTTTTAATTGGATCAATTAATTTTTTAATTGACCTTAATTTTTTAAAATTGATTAACTGATCATTTCTTTGTGATTTTGAAAACATTTCAATTAAAAAAATTAATTGGATGCAATTGAATTTTCGTGATCTGAAAAAAATTTGTGTGTATGAATGAGGGATATGGGGAAGTTTGAGGCCTAAAAATTTGTTCGTTCTTAATGTATTGGTTTTATAAGTCCTAAACTACTTAAGAGAATTTAATTGCTAACTTTAGAGAATCAAAAACAGTTTTTATGCAACAGTTATATTTTAGCAAAAACAAAAAAAACAAAAAAAAAGAATTAAATAGAAATACATCCCTGAGCGCAATGATAAACTATATTTAACCAACATAACAGATTGGGGGCGAAATTAATGTAAAAAAATCCTTGAAACTATTTGTTAACATAGAGCGCCAGAAAAAATAAACAAAAAGTAAATTTTTGGCTCATCTGTTCAATGTTAAAATCCGTTTTTTTTCTTTATTAGTATAAGATCTTTGAATAAAAGAAATTATATAAGAATTTTTGTAAAAAGCAGCCTAAAAGAAAATATCGTTATCGAAAAATGAGTGTAGCAGCCACCGTAAAAGCCAAGCGTAGGAGCAGTGGTGAACGAGAAATTATAAGACACAGAATTGTGATAGGTTAAATATTTTTCAAGAGTTTTTAAATTTTACAGAGAGTTAGGAAACGCACGAATTAGGCGTACAGCCTTAACATAATAAACCCAAAACGCTGGCAAAGGAGAGGTCAACCAAGAGAAAATTCGTCCTAAAACCCAACCAGATTAAAAAAAAAGAAAGTATATATTAACTGAGATCCGTAAGTTTCGGTCCAGGGCCGAATCTTTTATGTACACTTCCACTCATGTATTTTGCGTTAGTTGTAGACTTACTTCTAATAATGAGTTGGCCTTGTCAATCCACAATCGAATTACTTTGTGGTATGCGCATAACCACGTTGCCGATGGCAAGGTATGCGTAAAAAACTTTTTTAACACTGTCTTCTTAAAATTGTTATAGTTAGTCGCATACGGGGTATTATTACTTAAAAAAAAATGGTCCCGATATTAAAGTATAATCGTAATTATTTAATAATATGTTTGAAATAATAATGTTGACTGATAATATTTTCTATGGAAGTAAAATGATTGACAAAATTCATGGCGTATAGGCAATAAAATTTTGACCAAAATTTTCTATAAGAAATAAAAATGTTGAATACAAAAATTTCTATAGAAATAAAATGTTGACAAAATAATTCTATAGGAAATAAATTTTGACAAAAATTAAGTCCTATTAGAAATAAAATGTGCATCTAACATTTGCGCTAACAGAAATAAAATTAAGTTTAATCGAAAATTTTTCCCATAAATGAAGAAATAAAAAATTTTGACACGAAGAAAAATAATTTCTTATGCCAATAAATTGTGACAAAATCACATATTTGCTAGTATAGAAATAAACTTTTTGTACTAAAATATAAACTTTTCATATTATATAGGATAATGTAATATTATTGACAAATACTTTCCTAAGTTAATATAACCATTAATGACAAATTTTTGATTACATGGCTATGTTTAAGAGGCCATATATCTACACGGAAATGTACCGAAAATTTTTCAAATCCGCATCGGATACTATTGCTCCTCCAAGGGAGGCTCCGGACCCGTCAAATCTGGGGATCGGTTTTATATGCGGAGCATATATATACCTCTAGGACTCGATATGGACGCAATTTTGCATGGCTTGTTAGAGAACACCATAATACTGAACACCACGTACTAAATTGTCAAATTGGATCGGAATGAATTTTGCTCATCCCAAGAGGCTCCAGAGTTTCAAATCTGGGGATGGGGTTAATATGGGAGCTATATATAATTAATTGGGACCGATAATGGACGCAATTTTTGCACATGCTTGTTAAGATGATCCTCTGTCATGAGCGTAAACATCAGGTAGCCTTATTGTAATCACATTTTCAAACTGGAATCGGATAATTTATAGCACCCTACCAAAGAGGTACTCCCGCGGAGTCAAATATACATGTTGGGATACGAGAGGTTTTAATATGGGAGCCTATATATTTATAATTATAGGACCGATATGGATCCGTTAGTTCATCTTAGCAATGGTTGTTAGAGAGCATATACTAGACACCCATCGTTACAATTTTCAATGCGGGTAGGTATGAAGTTTGCTCACATCCAGAGAGCTTCCGGAAGCGCTCAAATTTCTGAGGGATGCGTTATATCGAAGGAGCTATATAAATTTATGGACCGATATGGAACGCCTAATATAATTGTTGCATGGTTTGAGATAGAAGACCTAAAGTATAACTATTTATTTCTAACATCAGGTAACACAAATAATTCAGCACCGGATTCGGGAATGAAAGTTTTTCGCCCCTACCAAAGAGTCAGGAGGTCAGACATTCTGGGATCTGGTTAATATGGCGGAGGCAATATAAAATACAGGGATTATGAGACGCGATAATTGACCTCAAAATTTTTTTGCAATAGGTAGTCTTGAGCGCCCAGCGAGAATTCTTACAAGCTTATAGAGTATCTTTTAATAATTTATAAGATACCTTAAAAATCATATGGTGAATTGGTTTTTGGGTGGGAAAACCATGTATGTATTAACATTTTTTGACCATAATTTTTATTCATAGTAGAAATACCACCCAAATCCAGGGAGATCACGGAAAGATCGTGGAATTTTTTGGTCGTGCCACTAAAACCGCTCCCGAATTTGGTAATAAATTTAAACAAATCATAATCGCATTTGCTTTCTAATGACCTCAAGGCCGAAAAAAAAATTAAATAATGACAAAATAATGTGTCAAAATTTCTAATGTCAGCAGACAAAATTAGATGTTTCGTCCGATGCCTTATTTTTCCTGAAGGAGACCTTCGACGAGGCTGTATCGGTAATTCCAATATAAGAACGCGAAAAATCTGCATCAAAAATTTTACCTCTCCTAGCAAATTTTGCTCACAAATTTTATCTTGGGTTTAATAGAAATGATTTGTTCACAAGAGTTTTTGTTTATTATCTTATGGAGGGCTCATACAAAGTTTTATAGTACAAAAAGTAATTGTTGGTTGTCTTCCTAAGCATATGGCCCATTAGTTATTAACAAATGTTTGTCAAACAAAATTTCTAATCCAAAACTCTTGAATCTCTCTAGCTTAAAGAAATTTTCGATTCCAACCAAATTATTCAAAACTTTCTAATGGAAAACCTTTTGAAACCCCAAACTTTAATATTCTCTTCTATATGTGCCAAGATAAAATGTTTGTTAAATACTTTTATTTCTAAAAGGGTGATTTCCTATTATGAAAAGTTCGATTACGGATTTTCATGCAATTAGTCATTCTGACCAAGGATCAACTAGTGGCAACTTTCAAGACCATGGTGTCAAAAAAGAGGTACACAGGATTGCTCGTGCTCAGTAATGCTTCTTGACCATTGTTTCGCTCATCATGAATCCAGACTTACTAACCGAGCCGCCCACACGCTCCGGGGAAAATTTTCAATGATGGGCCCCTAGAAAAGCTTGGCAGAAAAAAATCCGGCTTTTTTATCGACAAATTTCTGTTCCAGGCGCAATAGGAATGGTCCGTCAATCTTCTCGGTTGAACAATCTACGTAAAAGTAAGCAAAATTGCCGCATTTTGGAAGTGAAAGAAGGCAACAGAAGCCGTTCAACTGAACTGCGCGCATCTCCGCATCCCCAAAATTGCACTGTTCTGGTGTGGTTTGCTACGCTGCGTGATTGGAATCAATCTTCTCATCACTGGAACCCGCTCATTCTTTTCAGAATCAGACGACGGACAGCCCGCTGGCTGGTCTAGGGAGCGAGCGCACGGACCAGCCCAGGACGACGGAGGCATCTTCTAACGGTTAAACGTCGACCTTCAGATTCAAGCGTGAATGGCGATCCGCATATCCAGTCTCCGAAATGCTAACAAGCCTTTTTGTTGCCCCAAAAAATGGAGAGAACACGTGAACCTTGTTGACCATGTTGGTTTTAAAACCAAGCATGACGCTACCTGCCACCAGCTCCGCGATTCCTACTGGCCATTTTGAGGGAAAAACTTCGGCCACAGAGACCCAGATATATATATTTATGGGGCAATTCTCTTATAGCTCAGCAAAAAGAAATAGTGATCCGTCGGTTAAGATGTGTTGGTACCAACAACGAATTCAGATCATGCGAATTTTGACGCCGTTTAGACTAAAAATTTTTGTGGGGCTCGTCAATCTAAAGTCTAGCAGAATAAGCCGCAACTAATTCCAGCTTTGAAGACAAACATTTCCGAAAG
Source organism: Haematobia irritans (assembly GCA_003123925.1). NCBI lineage: Eukaryota > Metazoa > Arthropoda > Insecta > Diptera > Muscidae > Haematobia > Haematobia irritans. Next base: position 4,408 of record PGFW01056946.1, on the reverse strand, counting down.
AAATTTCGGGCTTATTCGGCCGAAATGCTCGAAAAAAGTTGGCCCAAAATTGGAGCTTTCCGAATGGACCACCTAAGACGGCCAGCGCGTCATCATTTAATGAAATTATCTTCAAAAAAGTAATGTCATGGACCAATCTAACGTTTCAAATAAAGAACAGATGAAGATTTTTGCAAATTTTATGCGTTTTTTTTTTTAAAAGTTTATCAAGCTCTTACAAATTCACCACTTTATACAAAAATTTGTCCAAAATTTTGTTTCTATAAGAAAATTTTGACAAAACTTTATTTCTATAGAAATATTTTGCTAAAATGTGATTATTTCTTAAAATTTTTGTGAAATTTTTTATTTTATATAGAAATTTTTGTCAAAATTTTATTTCTAATCAGAAAAAATTATTCCAACATTTTACTTTTATATATGGAACTTTTGTCAAAATTTTAATTCTATAGAAAATTTTTGCTAAAATTTTTTATTTCTACAGAAAAATTTAATAAACATTGTTAACTTTTAGTATGGAAAATTTTTGTCAAAATGTTTATTTCCTGGTAGAAATTTTTCCAAAGAATTTTATTTTCTATTGAAATTTTCGGCAAAATTTATTTCTATTGCATAAATTTCGCAAAAATTTTATGTTTCTATAGAAAATTTCTTTTCAATTTATATTTCTATAAATTTTGGCTAAAATTTTGATGTCTACGAGAAAATTTTTTCATAATTTTTAATTTCTATAAAAAAGTTCTTGAGCAAATTTTATTTCTATAGAGCAATTTTGTCAAAATTTTAATACTAATAGAATTTTTTATAGAAATTTGATCCAACCATTTTACTTTTATATGGGAAAATTTTGGGTCAAATTTTATTTCATAGAAAATTTTGCTGTAAAATTTTAATTTCTACCAAAAATTTATAAACATTTTACTTTTATATGGAAAATTTTGTCACAATTTTATTTCTATAGAATTTTTTCAAAATTTTATTTCTATTGAAAATTTCGTCAAAAGATCTTTATTTCTTTAGAAAGAAAATTTTTTTCAAAAATTTTAATTTCTATAGAAAATTTTGCTGAAATTGTTATGTCCTATAGAAAATTGGTTTCTTATAAATAAATTTTGTCCAAAATTTATTTCTATAGAAAATTTTGTCAAAATTTTGTTTCTATAGAAAATTTTGACAAAACTTTATTTCTATAGAAAATTTTATTTCTATCGAAAATTTTGTGAAATTTTTATTTTTATATACAATTTTTGTCAAAAATTTTAATTTTCTATAGAAATTTTGTCACTTTTCTCTTCTATAGAAAATATTGTCAAAATTCTAAAAAAATGTCAAAATTTTTTTATTAGAAAAATTTTGTAAATTTATTTCTATAAAAATTTTTGTCAAAAATTTTATTTCTAATTGAAAAAATTTCGGCGAAAAAATTTTATTTCTTATAGAAAATTTTCGAAAAATGATATATTTCTATAGAAAAATGTCGCAAAAATTTTATTTCTATAGAAATTTTCGGCAAAAAATTTTATTTCCTTATTAGAAAAATTTTGCTAAAAAAAAATTTTATGCTATAGAAAATTTTGTCAAATTTTTATTTCTATAAAAAAAAATTGTCAAAAATTTTACTTGCTATAGATATTTTTTTCAAAATTTTGAATTCTATAGAAAATTTTGTTACAGCTTTATTTTCTATAGAAATTTTGTCAACTTTTCTTTTCTATAGAAAAATGTTCGTCAAAATTCTATTTCTACAAAAAAAAATTGCCGAAATTTTATATTTCTATAGATTTTTTCTTTAAAATTATTATTTTATTGAAAAATTTTGTCAAATTTATTTCTATCAAATTTTTCAAAAATTTTATTTCTATAGAAAATGTTGTCAAATTTTATTTCTTTTGGAAAATTTTGTCAAAATTTTTAATTTCTATAGAAAATTTTGTCATAAATTTTATTTCTATTCGAAAATTTCTTGGCCAAAAATTTTTATTTCTAATAAGAAACTTTTTTTTTTCAAAATTTTATTTCTATGGAAATTTTTTTTTTTCAAAATTTTATTCTCTAATTAGAATTTTTGGCTAAAATGATCAAAATTCTTATTTCTATAAAAATTTTAGTCAAAATTTTATTTTCTATAGAAAATTTTTCAAAATTTTATTTCTATAGAAATTTTTGTCAAAATTATTTTATTTCTATATGAAAAATTTCGCACAAAATTTTATTTCTATAGATATTTTTTTTTTCAAAAAATTTATTTCTATAGAAATTTTATTAAAGCTTTATTTTTGTCAAATTTTTCGTTTCTATTAGAAATTTTTTCAAATTCTATTTCTATAAAAATTGCCGAAATTTTATTTCTATAGATAATTGTTTTCAAAACTTTATTTTTTATTGAAATGTTTGCAAATTTTATTTGCTATACAGAAATTTTTTAAAATTTATGTTCTCTTAGAAAATGTTGGTCAATTTTAAATTTCTTTCGAAAATTTTGTCAAAATTTTATTTCTATACAAATTTTGTCAAAATTTATTTTATAGATTTTCATTTATTTATGAAACATTTTTCAAAGAAAGTTTTTATTTCTATAGAAACATTTTTTCAAAATTTAATTTGTATTGGAAATTTCCACCTATATTTTATTTTTCTAATAGAATTTTTTTTTTCAAAATTTCCAAATTTCTTTTTTTTCACAAATTTTTAATTTCTAATAGAAATTTTTTGTAAAATTTTTTATTTCTATAAACAATTTTGTCAAATTGTATTTCTATAGAAATTTTTTGTTAAAATTTTTATTTCTGTAGAACATTTTGTTAAGATTTTATTGTCTATAGAAATTTTGTCAAAATATTGTTAGTTACTGAGAATTTTGTCAAATTCTTAATTTCTATAGAAAATTTTTTCCAAAATTTTTATTTCTACTAGAAATATTTTTTCAAAAATTTTATTTCCTATAGAAATTTTTTCAAAATGTTATTTCTATAGAAAATTTTGCTCTAAAAATTAATGTCTATAGAATTTTGGTCAAATTTTTTATTTTCTATAGGAAAATATGTCAAAAATTCTATAAAAAAAATTTTCAAATTTTATTTTTTTTTAGAAAATTTTGTCCCAAAATTTTATTTCTATAGAAAAATTTCGCAAAATTTTAAATTTCTATAGAAAATTTCGCTAAAACTTTGATTTATAAAATAGAACATTTGCGGAAGAATTTTTTATTGTCTATAGAAAATTTCGCAATAAATTTTATTTCTATGAAATTTTGGCCAAATAGAGATGATTCCACCTTATCAGCAGACAAATACGAGTTTCTCGCCGACCATTTTTCGAAACCTGAAGAAGCGGTTGATTGCGTTTAGAAAATGAATGTTTTTAGAGATGCCTCAATAAGAGTGGCAAAGATGTTTTCGACAATTGGTTCAAACGCGATACCATACACAAATTGTATAGATTTTAAGGGGGAATATTCTGAAAAAGATTATCAATAATTGTTTGTTTTTTTTTGTCGACATATAGAAGACAATCCTCGAATAAGCCATCTGAAACCTATGGATATTTGTGGATATTCACCACATGTTCATTCCACCTACATAAGTAAATACCAATAACTGCGATCCCATAAAATGGTAGATCCCAATTTCATTAACACGCCTAAGGCAGGATGTCAACTCTAGTTGACAAAAACAAAACCCCAGAGATTTTAGTGAATGTTAAAGCAACTAATGCGGCCGATTACTTCCCACGATTAACTTGTCAAATTATGATTGGTCATAGTTGTTGTTGTTGTCAACCATCATTGTTGACATTAGTTGAGTGGAACTGTTGCAAACATCATCTCCACCATCATCCCACCGTAGCCTTGTGATTGTGGTTGAGCAGATTAAGTTGCCTGAATTGTGTTAACCTTTCAGTTGGGAGGGGGACCCGATTGTAAAAGTGATTTCAAATTGGAAGGATTTACGATGACGATGATGATGGTGGTTTTATGCATAGCCAAAGGGAAACCAGGAGAATGGTCCATCCTTACAGTTATTGCAGCCTTGTCATTCATTGTGTCTGTAGCAGCCACAACATTGTGTTCCATAATAAGTTTCCTCATTATGTGAATGTTTGCAAATGGAGATTTTCAAAGGATTATCAGAAAATGAAACTATGGTTGTTTAATGTTTTCTCTCACTTTGGTGATGTTGTTGCTGTTCATTTTGTTGAGGACTATCACGCTGATTTACGATTATTTAATGGAAGTGCAATTTTGAGTAGCATTAATGTGGACTTTTCTGTGGTAAAATTTAATTTCAGCAATAATGTAAATTACATTAATTATTTTATGTTAATATATTTAACATTGTTGGATTGTGAGTGCACTCCGCTTAAAGGAGACTGGAGAAAGTTTATTCCTTGGAGAGAGAACAAATAAGAA
>PGFW01056936.1:7184-19605 GCA_003123925.1 Haematobia irritans | reverse complement strand
AAAAAAAGACTAAATTTAAATGTAGACATTGACTTATCGTACTCTATATAGATGTAGTTGTCCCTTGTGTTTGTATTATTGTTGCCAGATTTCGATAAAATTCTTTCCAAAAGAATTTGGAAACTACGCTCTAGAAACAATCTAGGAAAATAAAGCAATTAAATATACAATTTAGTTGAATTTTCGAAAGAAGTGTTTCATTATTCCCATAAAAGACTTTTTTATGTAGAAGGCCCCGGCCCTCTTTAGACTTCCTTCGACGTAACCAATTGACAATAAAAATATAAATATACACAATAGGAAAACCTAGAATTATATCCTTGTTTTAGCCATTTGAAATCAATATTTATTACAGTTTTAGTCTTCTCCATAATTCTCTAACAATTTAAAGATAAAATCAAATTTTTTGTTGAGAATATTCAAGCAATTCAAGTAATTCAACTATCTTCCAAGACTCTACTCTACTCTATTCTAAGATGTTATCGTTTCCTTAGAAGTTGCACTCGACTGGATTTTTATTTGCATTCTCATGTTAACAAATCTCAAAACTTCACATTTCCTCACTCTAACTCATATTTCCACACACAAAAGCCACATATGAGAGTATCTATATATGTGTGTATTTCCCACACATGTACATGAAGAGGATAAGATTCAGATTTCTCATCAATTGAGCTGCTTAACGGTTAGAAAATATACGAATAATTGTAGTTAGATTGAATAGTTAAGCATTACAGTGCAGTGAGAGATAAGTAATGTGAGAGGTGTATAAACATTCACACATGATGATATGAGAGGCAGAGTGCGAGAGAGAGAGAGAGAGACAGAGAGTTAGGGTGGTAGGTGTTCAAGTGTATAATATTCTCTATGCAAAATGTGGGTATTATTCGTTAGGTAAGCACTACGAGATAAGGATGACGATGAGAAATATACAAAGTAACCGCTTAGATGTAAAATTACCAACATTGCTATTGCCCTAAGATGGAAAGGAAGTTTATGTGTATGCGTGTGTGTCTGTGTGTGTGTGAACGAAAAAGGAAATTTCTTCTATAATATTCATTCATGCATTCTTTGCATTTTATAATATTTCAGATATGCTTAGTGATGTGGAATGAAGTTGAAGTAAAAGGAAATGTTGAGAAAATCTCTCCAAGTTTCTTCAAATGTTCATTGGATTGTGTTGAATTATTTAAACAAGTTATGTGGCTAAATTGCGTTGAGACGTTTGGAATTTTTTTTTTTATAAACATGAAAAAATTTAATTTAAATTTTTTTATTTGACACTTTTTATAAAGCACAGTTTTTATATGAAATTGGAAAATGTAAAACAAATGATTATATGATATAGAACATATACTATTGTATGACATGTAGCTATATATCCAAAAAAATTATGGAATCTAAACGAAATGACTGATTTTGACATTTTGTAAATCAGAGGATGTAAAATTGCCAGATAGGAAAATTTTTTTGTCAAATTGGAAGTGTAGCCGCCGGTTGAGATTTTTTTACCAATGTCCTTGATGGAAGTAACATGACTGATTGTAACAAAAGCTTTTTGTTTCTGGTTCAAAGGTCGATTTCAAGTATATATGGAGGAACGGACAGTTATTAGTTGTACAGTGTTGAGGTGCTATCGATTCCTTGTCTAGGCGGCCGCTTCGCTTGAAAAGCTCGTGCAACAATGATAAATCGTTCACTTTCATGTCACTTTGGGCAAACAATGGCTTTTTATCCCGGCTAATGCGTTTCAGTCTCCATCTTACATGGAATATGTTTGTCGAACATGGAATATGTTTGTCGCAACCATGTTATTTTCTCGAAAATTATTTATTATTTAATTTCGGCAATCAAGTACATTTTTACCGAGAAAAGAACATTTTTGCGACAAATATGTTCTATGTTCACCGTCCAAACCTAATATTTTGCTCTTGAAACATTATTGGGGTGATTATATTCCTTCTCTACGTTTTAGAATGCATTAAGAATCATTAAAAATATAAAAATTGTTTATTTGTCAAAATATCACCTATGAAAAATATTTTGGTGTTCGGTCGAAGCAGGGATCGAACCTATGACCCTTTGTATGCAACGCAAACAGGCTAAGCATTGGACCACGGTGGCTCCCTACTCGGGCTTCTAAACTCCCAAGACTAATTTCTTTTTTCCCACATATCACTTCTCCCACTATTTCCACAGCTATCATTCATTCATCATGTTATGTCACATATATTCCATAGCCTAAACTCACTTTCACGTTTTTTCTGTTTTCCATTTTATTACTTTTGCTAACATAATGTACACAACTATAAACAAAATCAAATAGAAAAACCCCAAAATGCAATTTCAAGTTTATTTCCCATACCTCTTCAAGGCGCATAATTTAGTACATCGTTGCATTTGGAATTTCAAATAGGAAAAAGTTTTGATTATGCCTTTAAAGCGCAAAAGAGGAGATCAAAATTTTCTATGGAAATAAAATTTGACAATAATTTTTCTAATAGAAATAGAAATGTTGAACAAAATTTTCCTATAGAAATATAATTTTGACGAAAATTTTCTACAAAATAAAATTTTGACACTCCAGAAAATTTTCTATAGAAATAAAAATTTCAACAAAAATTTTCCTATAGAAATATATATTTTGACAAAATTTTCTAAGAAAGAAATAAGAATTTTGACAAGAATTTTCTATTAGAAATTAAAATTGTATGACAAAATTTTCTAATAGAAATATAATTTTGAACGAAAATTTTTACCAGAAATAAAGATTTTGACAAAAATTTTTCTATAGAAATAAAAAAGTTGACAAAATTTTCGTATATGAAAGAAAAAATTGTACAAAGTTTTTCTATAGAAATTAAGAATTTTCCTATAGAAATAAAATTTTCAACAAAATTTTCTATAGAAATAATAAATTTTCACAAAATTTTTCTGATAGAAGATGAAAAATTTCACAAAATTTTCTATAGAAGATAAGAATTTTGGGCAAAGATTTCTTATAGAAAATAAATTTTGACAAAATATTTCCATAGAAATAAAATGTTTCACAAAATTTTCTTATAGAAATGAAAATTTCACTAAAAATTTTCTAATATGAATAAAATTTGACAAAATTTTCTATATAAATAGAAAATTGGACGAAATCTTTCTACAGAAATAAAAATTTCACAAAATATTTATTATAGAAATAAAATTTTGACAAATTTTCTATAGATATTCTATTAAAAATAAAATTATTTGCAGAAATTATTTCACAGTAATATAAATTTTGACAAATGATTTTCTATGAGAAATAAAATGTTTCACGAAAATTTTCTATAGAAATAAAATTTTCTGCGAAATTTTCTATGAAATGAAATTTTCACAAAATTTTTCTGATAGAAAATAAAGATTTTGTGCAAAAATTTTCTTATTAGAAATAAAATTTTGACAAAATTTTCCTATTTGAAATAAAATGTTCACAAATTTTCGTATAGATAATGAAAATTTCGACAAAATTTTCTATAAGAAATAAAATTTTGACGAAATTTTCTACAGAAATAAAATTTTCACATTTATTTATTATAGAAATAAAGATTTTTGACAAATTCTAATAGATATTCTATAAAGAAAAAATAAAATTTTGGAAAATTATTCTACAGGAAATAAAAGTTTTGACAAAATGTTTCTATAGAAATAAAATTTGTCATACAAAAAAATAAAATTTTGACGAAAGAATTTTTCTAGAGAAATAATTTTTACAAAATTTTTCTATATGAATAAAAGTTTTGGACAGAATTTCGACAAAAATTTTCTATAGAAATAAAATTCTTCAGCAAATTTTCGTATTGAAAAAAATGTTGACAAAGTCTTCTATAGAAATTAAATATTTCCACAAATTTTTCTATAGAAATGAAAATATTCACTAAAATTAATCATATAGAATATAATAATTTTGACAAAAATTTTTTCTATAGAAATAAATTTTGACAAAATTTTCTATATGAAATAAAATTTTGATTTTTTTTTTTTGACAGATTTTCTAAGTAGAAAATAAAATTTTGACCAAATTTTTGGATAAAATTTTACAATTCTTTCTTTATATATCCATTTGACAAATTTCGGCTTATACTCTTATAGCTTTTTACAACAACATCACAAAAATTTTCTATAAAATAGTTAATTATAATTTAATAATTGTTCATTGATGTCTTAAAATATTTCGACATATAAATAAAATATATGCAACATATCAAATAAATAAAATTTTCACAAAAATTACCAAAATTTGTTCTATAGTAATAAAATTAATAGACAAAATTTTCTAATAGAATAAAATTTTGACAAATTTTCTATAGAAATAAGATTTTTACAAAATTTCGTTATAGAAATATAATTTTTTGTACAAATTTTCTAAACAGAAATATAATTGTTTAAAAAAATTTTCCCTATATAAATAGAAATTTTGACAAAATTGTTGTTATAGAATAAGATATTTGACACAGAATTTCCATAGAAAAATAAAATCTTTTCACAAAAATTATTTTATAGAAACAAAATTTTCACAAAATTTGTTAAAATAAGAAAAAAAATTTCATCAAAATTTTCTTTATAGAAATGAAAATGTCCCAAATTTTCCTATAGAAATAAAATTTTGACAAAATTTCTATAGAAATAAAATTTTGACAAAATTTTCTCATAGAAATAAATTTTGACGAAAATTTTCTATAGAAAGTATAAATTTTTACTAATATTTTCGATATATAAATACAGATTTTGACAAATTTCGACAAATTTCTATAGAAATAAAAATATTTACAAAAATGTCTATAGAAAAGTATTAAAATTTAATAAATTGGTTCATGATGTCTTAAATATTTCAAACTAATAAAAATTTTTGTTTTTCCTTTGTTCATGTTCTTTGCAAAAGACTCACGCGCCCGCCGACATCAATATTCAAAACAACAATCAGGCAAACAAGAAATCATGTCCCAAGGCAATATAAATTCAGGCACTTGTCCCATGTCACAATCGATATACGAGCTCCCTAAGGCCACCGACACGCATCTGCTTCAATCGACAAATAGCACGTGTGGCTCAACAATCTGGTGGCCTGAGGCCAGCAGCAGTATGGTGGTGGAGGGTGGCGTGGTTTCCAATCTAATCGATCACACACCATCAAATGGTAGGCAGTAGTAGTGGTGTTAGCAGTGCTCCATCCTCAACGGCATTCCTCATCACCGATGGTCATTCCGCATACGCATCCAAATTCGAATGTTGATAGCATTGGAAATGACAACAACAGCATCATCAATCATGCGTGTCAGCAACAAACCTAGCTTGAAGCGGCACATTTACAGCAGCAAAGGTGCGCTCAGGCGGCATAGATGAGATTGCGCGTACTGATAGGTATCAGTGGTCCGAGCTAGATTTTATTAGTTCGTCATTGGTAAGTAGAAAAAAAAAAGCTAAAACAAAATAAATCAATTTTGGGGGATAAATAATGGAATATGGATCAATGTAGAGCAAATCATCATGATTTAATTCTAATGATGCCTATCAGCATGCTTGATGGTTTTTTCAAATATGCTTCCCAAATATTACACTGATTAGAAAATATTGATCGTGAGGAACCTAAGATTTCAACGGTCTAAACTACTTCTTAATGGGTCGCGTATTGTCTTAAAAGCAAGATATCATTACAATGAAAAGAATTGTTTTTTTGTTAACTAATTTGTTGGAGATATTTTTCCTACATTTTATTTAAAGGCGAGTGAATAATCTTGAGTTTCTCTACGATCAGGCGGCTCGCTACCTTATACCTTCCTGTCAGTGCTGCATAAAGGTTTTTAAAGCTGCTTGACTGTCTGATGAGGAAAGTTGATATCAGCCTTCTGAATCAACAGCAACTCAGCAGCTTTTGTGATCACAAGAAATCTCCAACTGGCAAATACTTGGAATCACTGTCGGCGTGTGTAGACGGGAATACGGGTAATCTCAAATCACTGGCGAATAAATTCCGCGGCCCGTTCCGAAGGATATTCTCTCTGTTTACGTAGAATTCCGAAGGATATTCCCTCCTGTTTTACTAGGAATTAGAAGAAGAATTAGTTTTAGAATTATAATTTACCAAATTTTGTTTGTTCACTGGTTGCCAGCAGATTGGTAGAATTTGCACTAAAAGTGGTAGATTTTTTACTGTTTGGGTAGATTGGTAGAATTTGTAATATTTTGGTAAGTTTGCAAAATATTACTCTCCAAAATAAAGAGGTACTTCACAAATTTTCACAAATAAAATTTCGAAAACATTTGCTAGAGAAATAAAATTTTACAAAATTTTCTATAGAAATAAAATTTTGACAAAAATGAGAAAATAAAATTATGATAAATGGTTTTTTATAATAATCAATAATTTGTACAAATTGTTCCTAAAGAAAAAAACTGGAAAAATTTTTCTTTAGAAATAAAACTTGACAAAACTTTCTATAAAAAAAAATGTTGACAAAATTTTTCTATAGAAGTAAAATTTTGACAAAAATTTTCTTTAAAGATTAAAATTGACATAAAATTTCGTATAGATATAAAATGTTGACAAAATTTTCTATAGAAAGAAATTTTGACAAAATTTTTCTCTAGAAATAAAATTTTCTGGAAAAAAATTGTTCTAATAGAGATAGACATTTGAGAAAAAATTTTCTTATAGAAAATAAATTTGACAAAATTTGTCTAACTGAAAATAAAATTTTTTAGAAATAAATTTGAACAAGAATTTTCAATAGAAATAAAAATTTTGACGAAAATTTTCTTATGGAAATAAATTTTGACAAAATTTTGCCTATAGAAATAAAATTTTGACAAAATTTTCTATATAGCAATAAAATTTTGACAAAATTTTCTAGTAGAAATAAAATTTGTAGATAAATTTTTTTTAAAAATTAAAAATTTGACAAAAATTTCTATGAGATATAAAATGTTGACAAAAATTTTTCTATAGAAATAAAATTTTGACAAAATTTTCTATAGAATTATAAAATTTTGACAAAATTTTCTATAGAAAATAAAAGTTTGAACACAAATTTTCTATAAAAATAAAATTTTGATCAAAAATTTCTATAGAAAATAAAATTTGACAAATATTTCTACAGAAATTAAAATTTTTGACAAAATTTTCTATAGAAATAAAATTTGACAACATTTTCTATAGAAATAAAATTTTGAACAAAATTTTCAATCAGAAAAATAAAATTTGACAAAAATTTTCTATGGAAATAAAATTTTGACAAAAATTTTCTATAGAAATAATAAATTTTGACAAAATTTTCTATAGAATAAAATGTTGACAAAATTTTCTATAGAAATATAAATTTTGACAAATTTTTATAGAAATAAAATTTTGACAAAAATTTTGACTATAGATATAATATTTGACAACATTTTTGATAGAAATAAAATTTTGACAAAATTTTCAATAGAAATAAAATTTTGACAAAATTTTCTATGGAAATAAAATTTTGACAAAATTTTCTATAAAAATAAAATTTTGACAAAATTTTCTATAGCAATAAAATTTTGAACAAAAATTTCTATAAGAAATGAAAATTTTGACAAAATTTTTATAGAAATAATAATTTTGGACAAAATTTTCTACTAGAAATAAATATTGACAAATTTTTCTCAGAATAAATTTGAAAAAATTTTCTGTAGAGATAACATTTTGAGAAAATTTTCTATAGAAATAAAATGTTGACAAATAATTTTTCTGTTTAATAGTTTTTTATAGAAATAAAATTTTTACTGAATTTTCTATAGAAATAAAAATTTTGATACAATTTTCTATAGAAAAACAATGTAATTACTCAGCAGTAGTTGTCGGCCGGGCCCGAATTCTATAATACCCACCACCATGAACCAAATATTTAGAGTTTCCCTTTGAAATTTGCAGGAGGCGCATCAGGACTTGAGGACACTTTCCCGAAGATAAATTAAAAGAATTTACCTATGACGGACTATATCAAGATTCTGGATTTATAAGAACCCATTTTTTTGTTTTTGAGTTTAGAGGAAGTCATTAAGCATCTCTGGTAAGTGTGCAAGAAAATTTGTAAAATAACGGTCGGTGATTTGAAAATCTTTAAATCTGTAAGATTTTCACTCCGAGAGTAAAATCTGGAAATTCTACATTGAGTTTCAAGCACAATTTTCATGATGCAGTGCGCCTTCTATACCTCAGGAAGTTGAAGTCGTCTAATAGTGGAGGCATTACCAAATGGACGCGATAAAAACGTTAATCGATACACGTTTTTGTAAGGCCTAAAATACAAGAATATTATAAATTCAGGCAAATCGGATAAAAACTACGTTTCTAGAAACCCAAGTAGTTAAAATCGGGAGATCGTCTTAGAAAGGGGGCTATACTAAATATGGCCCGGATACCTCACCGCTTTTCGGCAACACCTATTTTATGGTCCTAAAATAACAATAAATTTCCAATTTCAGGTAAATTGTATATAAACTACGGATTCCTATAAACCCAAGATTGTAAAAGTCGCGGATGATTCGGTCTGATATGGGGCCTAATACAAAACATGGAACGAGTACGGATTCATTTCGCACACTTTTGACTGGTCTCAGTGACTCTTAGATTATTCAATTTCAGGCAAATTGCGATAAAAACTACGGTTCTATAAGCCCAAGACCGCAAATCGGAGGTCGGTTTATATGGGACCATACCAAAACCATGGACCGATCTCACAATTTTTGGCACACTTCTCTTTAGGGTTCTAAAGTACCTCTCGACTTCCAACTTTCAGCGTAAATTGATATAAAACTCGCGGTTTCTATAAGTCCAAAAGAAGTAAATCGGGAGATCGGTCTATATGGGGGCTATAACATAAACATGGACCGATACCCCAGTTTTGCATGCACCACGTATTTGTGGTCCTACAATACTTCTAATTTTCCCAATTTTCAAGGTAAAATTGAAATAAAAACTGCGGGTTCTAATATGCCCAAGAAGTAAAACTTCGGAGATCGCGTTTACTATGGGGTACTATCAAAACCTGGACCGATAATATGCCCATTCTTCGAACTTCGACCTGCCTGCAGATCAAAGACGAGTATTGTCGCAGAAATTTCAGCCACGATTTGCTTTATTATTGAAGAACTGTAGCGTGATTACACAAGACATGAACGACAGCCAAGACAGACAGATCAAGGACAGACGGGACATCGTTATATATCGTCTTAGAATTTCTCCCTGATCAAGAATATATATACTTCTATATAGTTCGGAAATCGATATTTTCGATGTGTTACAAACGAATGAACTCAAACTTATCCCTATACCCCGTCACCATTCTATGGTGGTGGGTATAAAAATGTTGACAAAATTTTCTATAGAAATAAAATTTTGACAAAATTTGCTATAGAAATAAAACTTTAACAAAATTTTCTATAGAAATAAAACTTGGACTACATTTTTATAGTAATAAAATTTTGACAAAATTTTCTATAGTAATAAAATGTTGAAAAATTTTCGATAGAAATAAAATTTTGACAAAATTTTCTATAGAAATAAAATTTTGACACAATTTTCTATAGAAATAAAATTTTGACAAATTGTTCTATAGAAATCAAAATTTTGAGAAAATTTTTTACAGAAATAGGAATTTTGAGAAATTTTCTATAGAAATAAAATTTTGAAAAAAAATCTATAGAAAAAGAATTGTTATTAAAGAGAAGACTTTGACAAAAATTTTATACAACTAAAATTTTTTGATAACATGTTCTATAGAAAATAAAATTTGACAAAATTTTCTACAGAAATAAAATTTTGAATTATAACTTTTGTATAGTAATATAAAATTTTGGACAAAAATTTTCTATAGAAATAAATTTTGACAAAATTTTTATAGAAATAACAATTTTGCGAAAATTTCTAAAAAAAAATTAAATTTTTGACAAAAATGTTCTATAAAGGGTCCAAAATTTGGTCAAGGAAACGGTGTAAATCGCGTGAATCGGTTTATTAAAAATCAAATAAATTTTTTTTCAAGTTCAATATAAGTATAAAATTCAGGAAAAATATTCCAAGTTAGGCTTTCGCTTTTCCAAATCCGAATTGCCGGGCCTCACGCTTGACACCTGCCATCAGATTTTGTACAGCCACCTTGTCCACCTTCTTCGCCGCAGAATGCCAGTTTGCCTTGAATTGCTGCTCGTCCTTAGCAGTTTTTTTGGTCTTCTTTAGGTTCCGCTTGACAATAGCCCAGTATTTCTCAATTGGGCGGAGCTCTGGCGTGTTGGGAGGGTTCTTGTCCTTGGAACCACCTGCACGTTGTTGGCGGCGTACCACTCCATGGCCTTTTTAACCGTAATGGCAAGATGCCAAATCCGGCCAAAACAGTACGGAACAACCATGTTTCTTTCAGGAAAGGCAGCAGACGTTTATTCAAACACTCTTTCACATAAATTCTTGGTTGACAGTCCGGAAGCTATGAAAAATGCTGCTTTTCAAGCCACCAGGTACAGATGGCTTGCCAAACCAGCATATTTTTCTTTGCGAACTTTGACAGTTTCATGTGCTTGAAAATATCTGCTATCTTTCCCCTTTCTTTGCCGTATAAAACTCCTGTCCCGGAAGCTGCTTGTAGTTCGGCTTTGGACGTAGGTTTCGTCCTCCATTACCACGCAGTCAAATTTCGTCAGCATTCGTCGTTACAGCCTCCGGATCGCGCTTTTGGCCGTCGTATTTTGTTTATCATCGCGATTTGGAGTCACCTACCTTCTTGTAAGTGCGATAGTCCGGCTCGGTTTTTTAGTCGATGCACGGTTGTAGACGATACACCTAGCTTATTTGCGGCATCTCGGAGAGAGAGGTTTAGGCGTTTTCGCGTTGAAAAACTACCGGCAACTCTCTTGTCGTCTCAGCGGCTTCGGTTTTCGATTTCCCTCGCCCCGATCCAGACTTCCTGGCTGTCGCAAAGCGTTCCCCAAACACTTTAATTGCATTTGTAACGGTTGATTTGGCAACTTTTAGCGATTTTGCCAGCTTTGCGTGGCGAGTAGCCTCGGATTTTCGCGATGCGCGAGCAAAATTTGATACGCTGCTCTTCCTGCTTGACGGCATTTGACAACTGAAGAGTGAATTCCAAAATCAAAATAGGAGCAACATTCTACACACACACCTTCAAAATGAGGGGTGTTCAGGTTTTTTAAATTCAAAATTGAAAGAAATACGTCAAGTTTATATTGACCAAATTTTGACCGTATCACCCTTTATAAATAAAATTTTGAGAACATTTTTCTTGAAAAGAAATGACATTTTGATAAAATATTTTTTTTTTAGTAGTGTTTTGGTAAAATTGGTAGTCCGTGCCGTCGCTTTTTACCATTTAATAAGATCATAAATATGAAAAAAAGACTAAATTTAAATGTAGACATTGACTTATCGTACTCTATATAGATGTAGTTGTCCCTTGTGTTTTGTATTATTGTTGCAGGATTTCGATAAAATTCTTTCCAAAAGAATTTGGAAACTACGCTCTAGAAACAATCTAGGAAAATAAAGCAATTAAATATACAGATTTAGTTGAATTTTCGAAAGAAGTGTTTTTCATTATTCCATAAAAGACTTTTTTATGTAGAAGGCCCCGGCCCTCTTTAGACTTCCTTCGACGTAACCAATTGACAATAAAATATAAATATACACAAATAGGAAAACCTAGAATTATATCCTTGTTTTAGCCATTTGAAATCAATATTTATTACAGTTTTAGTCTTCTCCCAAATTCTCTAACAATTTAAAGATAAAATCAAATTTTTGTTGAGAGAATATTCAAGCAATTCAAGTAATTCAACTATCTTCCAAGACTCTACTCTACTCTATCTCTAAGATGTTATCGTTTCCTTAGAAGTTGCACTCGACTGGATTTTTATGTTGCATTCTCATGTTAACAAATCTCAAAACTTCACATTTCCTCACTCTAACTCATATTTCCACACACAAAGCACATATGAGAGAATCTATATTAGTGTATTTCCCACACATGTACATGAAGAGGATAAGATTCAGATTTCTCATCAATTGAGCTGCTTAACGGTTAGAAAATATACGAATAATTGTATGTTAGATTGAATAGTTAAGCATTACAGTGCAGTGAGAGATAAGTAATGTGGAGGTGTATAAACATTCACAGCCATGATGATATGAGAGGCAGAGTGCGAGAGAGAAGAGAGAGAGACAGAGAGTTAGGGTGGTTAGGTGTTCAAGTGTATAATATTCTCTATGCAAAATGTGGGTAATTTATCGTTAGGTAAGCACTACGAGATAAGGATGACGATGAGAAATATACAAAGTAACCGCTTAGATGTAAAATTACCAACATTGGCTATTGCCCTAAGATGGAAAGGAAGTTTATGTGTATGCGTGTGTGTCTGT